>CM076581.1:1350155399-1350418521 GCA_034641835.2 Pinus albicaulis
CACTGCCTCCAAAATAACACACTCACTAGCATAAACAACACTGTGAGGGTATGAGAAATGTGTGCTTTGATACCACAGATCTGAAATAAGCTCTGGAGCTCTCCAAATAGATCTCTCAAGTGAAGGAAACCTTCCTCCAATGAGAAACTAGCTCAAAAGCCAGGATTCCCATCCCTTCCACTGCTGCACCCAACAACACTGCACAATCTCCGGCAAAGCTGTGTTGATGTAGATGGCTGAAGCTTGGCCTAAAAACATGATGTGGAATGATGAATACAAAATCTCCCAATGAGCTACTCAAAGGAAAGAGGTGGGATTCCCGCTCAGGAACACCCAGTGCTAAACAACACTGCAGCTTTGCTAAGCAGCAAAGCAGCAACAATTCTTGGCAGACAAGAATTATAATTCTACAACATAATGAATAATTCTACCATCCTCATCCTTTTATAATATGTGATTTTGCTTGTGCTTGGCCCCACTCACTTAGGTTACTTCTAACCCAAGTTACATTTCCCTCCAAAATTGTGTTATCCATCCTAGGATTCCTCCTCCACTAAAACTGCATTGTTGACATGGTCAAAGCAGCTTCATTTTATCTTTTAGAAAGAGTGTCTCCTTTCACACTTGGAGTGTTTTTATCCTCCTTAGGAGACTTATGGGCTTTTCTACCCATTTATTCACCTGCTAAAGCTGCTGCTAACTCTAATGTTCCATTTAGCTTGGAAGCTAAAAATTTGGAACATTACAAAATCAGCCCGAACCTCGACCCCTACGATATCTACCACGACTGTCGATAGTCTCCCCAAGGGTATGATCTTCTGTTGATTAGCCATATGCAGCTGGATAGTGGACCACTTCAACTTGGGTTCTCCCATTCGTTACGACGTTTTCTTAGGAAATACATTTGCATCTGACCCCAGGTCCAAAATAACCTGATCCATTTCGTAGTCACTGATCTGCATTGTCAGCCGCATCTCCCTACTGGTGTGTTTCTTATATTTGTATATTTTGTGCACATCCTTGATTTTGGGGTAGGTTAGGTCATGCTACACAACTATCTATTAATGCCTGAATATTTTCCACAGCCCTTGGGTTGTGCAATAGCTTCATACATGCCTGCAAAAAGGGTTTAACCTCATCATCTACCTTGGGGTTCGCAGGTTCCTAAGAAGTAGATGCCTCTGCCTCAAAAAAGTCTTTGTGAGCTGTGACAAAGGTTTATTTTTCCTTTTTTAGGTCCAAAACCTCTTGTTTGACAACTGCTTTTCGGATCAGAGGTTCAGTCGCAGCCTTCTCCTCAGGTCCCCCAGTGTCCATTCCACTATGTGTTATGACATTAATGCTTGGATCTCGTAGCTCATCCTTAACCCTATGGACATTCTGCGTAGGTGTCTTCTACTTTTCCTTCATTCTGGAGATCAATATTATACAGTCCTCAAGTATGTGGTCCAACTATCTGCAATATCTACAAGATTGCCTTGTGGGATTTGGGTAGTCCCTCTCAAAGTTGCCTTCTTCTCCAAAGTTATAACAGATTATTTTTCCTCGTCCTTGAACTGTGCTTCCACCTCGGCCCCCTCCCCTGCCCCTAACTGGGCAGCCACCTATGCCTGCGGGGGATCTTAGTGAAGCAGGGTTTGATTGTACCCTATATAAGTTTCACTAGTCTATCATCAAATCATAAGTTTAATAGTTCTTCTCATCATGTCCTACTAACTGGAAAAATCTGCACCCTTGTTGCTTCAGTTCTCGGATGTAAGTACCTAGATGGGGGCAATGGTTAGTATCATGCAGGCTGGCTATGCGGCAATCATTGCACCACAACACAGGTCCACTTGGCCCTGGGCGCAACGGACTAGGTCCCCCTGCTTGTAGGTAGTCTGGCAACAATGGGCACTGGTTCTTGGTATGCCCAGATACCCGGCATTGTATTCACCATAGGTCTGGGCTAGCTTCCTTTCCCTGGTCCTTTCACAGGTTCTGTATATCCATGTGCATTCCGCCAGTTGCTCTCAAATTTGTTGTACTCCCAGTTGGGTATCATCCCTAGGCGCAACTTCTCAGTTCATAGTAACCTCCAAATCTTTTTCCTGTGATTCGAAAGCTTGATGACCCATAGGTACACGCAGGTGTGGTAACAACATAGCGATGAACCATTCCATGTGTTGTTTTTCATCATACTAAAATCCTCCTTCTATGATCACCTTCTTCAGTCATTGATCGGCCTCCCACACAGACTCAGATAGCCCTTGCTTGAAATCATTCAGGTCAACCACTATTTGAGAATAGGACTTAGGCTTCTTGAACTGTTGTTTCAAGGAATTCTTAATCTCTTCAATTTTTGCATTCGCATGCTGGCCGATGTATCCCATATACCAATCCATGGTTCTTCCTTCAAAGGCAAGGGATAATTGTGCCCTTTTCACCGCATCACTAGCTATGTTCTGCGAAGTCCATACCAATATCGCGACAAACCAGAATCGGTCCATATCTTCATCCCCCACACCCTTAAAGGTAGGCAACTTCATGTGTGAAACCATATCATCTTCTGGTGGCAGCGGAGGTGGAGGTGAGTTCTTACCCCTATGCTGGTTTGAAAGCGGTGTGGCTAGAGGACTCTGCATAGCCGCTTCTCTTAATGGGCTATAGACAGATCTATCCCCTTCTTGATTGGTCTGATAGTATTTACCACTTCGCATTGTACTTTCGTCTAGATCAGAGGTCATTCACCTGGTGTGGCTGCACAAAATACTCTTTTCACATAGTAATATCTTAATCAGCAATGGTAAGGTTTTCAGAAACTTACCCTGGAGACCCTTGAAAAACCGTTGCTCTGCTTCAGAATAGGAGATGAATTGATCGATGGAAAACTCTATCACAAACCCTCCTAGCACACTGTCCACCTAGTGATCCACCATGTGAGTGATGGTGTTGTCAGTCTTCTCTAAATGCTGGATCAATTCTGGATTCCACTACATGACTCATTCGTCCTTCCAACACTTCTGGAAATCTACAAGCCTTGTGAGCCACTCCTGAAGTTTGGTTGCAAATGTCACAAATAAAATTTCATAGATCTCTGTAAAAACGTACCTATTCTTCCACTTCTCAACCATCAACTTTGTGCTACGATTCTCTTTTATTGCAAATTCCTGAACTTGTTTCTCAAACCACTCTTCAATATCCTTCTTTTTAGGTTTCCAATATTCTATTGGAATTACCAATCTCTCTCTCAAAATGCTCCCAGTCCTGGCAATGGAACCATTTCTTGGTTCAAGGGGTCCTGACCTAGGTTCGAAGGTTAAGGTTTGCCAAAAAACCCCTATACTACTGGCACTTTCGGCAATGACCTGCTTGCGTAGGCCAAAGTCTCACCCAAAGTAGTATGGGAGCGTGCTGGAACCAGGTTTCCGCACCCCGAGAGAGAGAGAGTAGGTAAGTCAATCAGATCTGCGTATCCAGCTTATCAAGCTCGCAATTAACATATCAGTTACAAACTTATACAAAAGAGCACAGATCTAATAGTTACATTTTCATCCACTTGTGCAATACCATTCTATCGGCACAGGAACTATAATCGCAACAATTAACATATCATAGATTCATATAACGGAACAAATATACCTTCATAGCTATTAAACATATACTTTCGCAGCTAAATCAAGTTCACATAAATCATCACATAAAAAATCCAGATAACATCAAACATCAACAATACCTTATATATATATATATATATATATATATATATATATATATATATATATATATATATATATATATATATATATATATATATATATATATGTATGTATATATATCAATACCAATATCTTCTTACAATCCCAAAATACCGCCTACACACACAGCCAGCAAGGTCTGCACACAGCAAGACTAAGGTGCTCCGCACACACAGCTAGCAGGAGTCCTTCCCCAATAACCCTACCACAGATCTAACAATTCATTCTTATTATCAATCGCTATTCATTCCTACCTTAAGACTGAAAAAGGTTCATCTATTTATATCAATTTAGCCTACGCATCCAATGGTCTGCAAACCATGGTTTGTAGACTCTTGGTCTACCCTTGACCTGTTACAATGAATTTGGGGCTTTGACCCACCCCAAAACCTCTGCGCTAGACTAAATAATACAAAAATATACAAAAATGGACAGAATTCGCAGATTTTTAGGAGACCCTATTCCAACACTTATACCCATATTTTACAGAGCTTAAATAAATTACAAAGGAGAATAAACCAAGGGTCTAATTCTAGCAAAATAAAAGGAGCAAGATTGAATTAAAGAGAAATATTTTGGAGATTCAAGAAACTATAAGAGTGTTTCTAGGTAGACTCATCATGCATCTAGAAAGTACACTAAGACATCATGTTTTTCCTTAAGAATAGGAAGTATCTCAAGAACATCACTAGCATGGAAGCCGAGAGGGAAACCAAACATGAAAATTTTACAAGGGGAACTAAAAAATATAAAGCAACCTACATTAAACGGTGCACATAAGAAGGGAGAAGAGGCTAAGTTTGGATATTGGAAATGAGAAAGTACCTTTAGCTACATGATTCTAATTCTAATTTAGACACAAAAATTTCCATATATCACTTAAAAGGGGAATCAAACTTATCGTGGCCACAAGTCAAGGAGGTAAGACTTCTGAATGAAAAGAAGATTTCAATGAGGAAATTTAAAAATTAGTTCCAAAGGTAGTACCAATTTAGCATTACTATTAGCGAAAAAATGCAGGAGTTCTTCAAATTCAAATTAGGAAACATGACAATAGAAGAATATGGCATAAATTCACTGAGTTATTGAGATATGTGGACTTAATTAAAGATGAAAAACTAAAGATACAAAAATATGTAAGTGGATTACCAATATTATTTGGTGACATAATTATATTTGATGAACCAAAATATTTGAATGAAGTTGTGAGGAAGAAAAATTACCTCTATAATTAAGGTAAAAATAAATCGATTTTCCAAAGGACTTGGGATGATAGGAAGAGAATCAAGATGGAAGAAAGGAAGAAAGGGTTCAAACCTTCATATTTTAAAATTTATTTGTAGGAAAAACAAAAATCACAACTAGCTCATAGTGAACCAAAAGGGAATTAATTATTTAGAAAGAAACCAAAATTTCAGCCCATTTGGTGTTGGAGTTGTGATGTGAACACATGTATAGGGACTTCCCACACAAAGAGGGAAAAGTTTGTATTGTAAAAAATATGCAAGGGGTTGATATAGTTATAGACATGGGTAAAAGCATGCCTATAATTTATGAAACATTAGAAAACAATTAGGTTAAACATCAAACACACATGGTTGATGGGGAATGTAAGTTAAATAATTAGCCCATTTTTATTTTAATTTATTTTGGAACTAGTCATAGTTATCTTGATCCTAAGTTGGTTGAAAGAATTACCTTGAAGAAAACCAATAACGGTAGGGATTGGTTAGTTCAGTTAGACATGAAAGCTAAAATTAGAATTATTGAACTAGTAAAGGAATGCCCCATTAATATTAATGGACTAGATGCAAACGAAGATTTAAACATAATACCACTAGGATCATATAAATCCTTGAGTAGCATGGATTATCTAGAAAATCATCCTGTGATACTATAATATTATAAAAAAACATTTACTTGCCTTGATGAGGAAGGGAAAAAAAGGAAAGTGCAAGTAATACCGAGGCTATTTTTTTTTATCAACAAGCCAACTATGCAACTGAAGAAGAATTTCAGAAAATTGTGCCAAATTTAAGCATCCCACATGAAGGAGATAACTGAGGAGAAGGCACCAATTCTGGAGGGCTATCTAGTGCTTAAGGAATTTGAAGATTTGTTTTCCAAAATTTCAAGCTTTCCGCCTATAAGAGACATTGACTTCTCCATAGATTTGGTACTTGGAGCTGCATCAATGTGAAAAACACCATACAACATGAGCACACTAGAACTAAAAAAGTTTTATATGTAGCTATAAGAGCTCTTAAGGAAAGGATACATATTCCCAAGTGTATCACCATAGGGTGCCCTAGACTTATCTATTTAAAATAAGGATGGTACACTAAGATTGTGCATTGACTATCATAAGCTGAACAAATTCATAGTGAAGAATAAGTATCATGGAAAATTTTAGGGGCTAATATTCACAAGTGAGCTAGTTTTCCATGTTTTTTCAATAAAATATTCACTATTTCCATTTTTCCTAAAACTTATTGTTTGGTCAATTTAGTGTGTCCTAAATTGCTACATTAATTTGTCAATCCGGGATTCGTAAGCTGATGAAGTGTGGCGCACTATATGTGCAAGATAACCTATCTCTTACTTTTTGTCATTTTATGGATATAAATGTTCAAGGCAATGATGTCCTTTATAATGATTTCCCAAACTTCACACTTCAAAAGGGTTTTAAAACATGCAATGACAAAATTAATTCCTAAAAGAAAATGAAAATGTGCCACTATACTAGTCAAAAAAACAGTGAACTATTGATCATGAAACCCATTACCCTTGTTGCTGTCTAAATACAAAAGAAACTGTGCTCAAAGAAATCCAAGAATTACAAACAAAGTAAAGCTAAAATCAAATTACATCAACTCATATTCTGACCCCTCACAATTAGTCTCGCTATGGCTTTCGGAGGTAATCATAAACAACTTGAGCAATCTGATATCTAATTTGCAGAAAAATAAACTAATATCAAGTTACACATTCATACTTCAATCCCTCACCATTAGTCTCACTATGGCTTTCGGAGGTAACTGATAATGACATGAGCAATTTAATATCTAACTTGCAGAAAAATAAACTAATATCAAATTACACATTCATACTTCAATCCCTCACCATTAGTCTCGCTATGGCTTTCGGAGGTAACTGATAATGACATGAGAAATTTAATATCTAACTTGCAGAAAAATAAACTAATATCAAACTACACACTCATACTTCAATCCCTCACCATTAGTCTCTCTATGGCTTTCGGAGGTAACTGATAATGACATGAGTAATTTAATATCTAATCTAACTAATTAAAGCAAATGTACAAACTGAAAATAAATAAAACGAGTGCGGAATTAAAAACTAAGAAAAATAATTCGACGAAGGAAAAAAAGCCGGTTCCATGTCATTACGTCATTGTAAAAACTATGTGCAAATGCACGGGGGGTCTGCCCTGCGCTAGGTACTGGAACAAAAACAACGATAAGTTAACAACGAGTATAAAGTATGAAAAATTATGAGACGAGAAATAAAACGTTAATACCATAAAAGATGTAATATATACACTTGAAAATGACTATGGCAAAATGAACGTAATGAAATGAAGCATGAAACTATACATGTAATACAAAAAACCTTGGTGTGTGCGGGGGGCCCGCCTGCACAATCCTCGGGAAGAAGCTATCAAACACGAATTATGCTTATGAACGAGTCTTCTCATATATTTAAAAGCGCAGTCATAACAAGGAAATAATGTCACGATACGGTGGGCTTTCTTGACGTGACCAAAATTACATTACACCGAGCTAACTACTATGCGTATGAGAACGCTCTTATTTATAACAGAGGAAGACATAACTAATTTCCTACAATCTGTGACGATAAAGAAGACACGTGAACAACCACGTCGAAATATATCATTATGGCTGCCTATGAAGATTAAATCTATGGAGAGTAGCTCGTTGGATTCGGCTTCTGGAGTACATTTCACGGTGTTGATATGTCCCCCATGATTTAGAAACTGACCACGCAAGTCTTCACGTGGTGAAAACAGAGTTAAATCGCAGTAGGACTCTTATGTTGACCGCCGCTTGGCTACTTTTGACCATGGCCTTCTTTGGTGAATTCGGCCAGAGCAAAGTGGGACTCGGTCCATGTCCATGTCATTTTCCAACTTGCCCATGTGGCTTGATTGGCCCTAAAGACACACTGCAGTATAGACTTTAACAAAATGGTAGTGAAGAAAGTTGTGCAATGGTCATGAGAAAGTGACAAGATTCCCAGCGGCTCAATGAGCAAAAATCTAATTCAAAGCAGTGAGACACAAAACATAGTTAAAAACCACTTTAAATGCTCTTTTATGATTAATATGCGATGATGTTGATGACTTAGGAGGTCCGGGTAAATGGAAAAAATTCTAGAAAGGTGTATAGGGAAAAAGATGCAAGTTTGGGACTCAACATACCCCCAACTAGCGAAGGTGTTGCATGTCCCCATGCAACCAAAATTTTGATCATCCTCCTTCAATTCATATGCTCGCGATTACCTACTCGACTAGTACATCGAGTCCTCTTCTATTCTTTCTTGGTTTTGCTAACATCCCGGGCTGCTATCATCGAAGCATTTGAATTTGAGATTAATCAAGAGTGCTCTACTTATCTTCTTGCATTTCTTCTTCAATTTCCTATTCTTTTTTTTGCCACAATCCCAGATGTAGCATAGTGTTGTCATGAATGATCTTGTCCAATCTACTTTGCTCCTTTAATGCTTCATTTTCATCTTTTTTAATATGTCTATTTAAAACCTCCAACTCAAAGATTTCTTGTTTCAATGATTGGACTAGAGCTTCTTGTCTTTCGTGTGAGTGAGTGGATGAAGTCGTTTCGAGACACGTGTTGTACGTTCTTTCTAAGGATTCTATGTAATCATACACCTCTTTACTTTGGATCTATCTCGGGTGATCATTTTAAAGTTGGTTGTCCCCAAAAATGTTGTGGAGGAGAATTGACTTCAAAATCGGGTGAAAAGGGACTCATGTCAACATCTTGAGGACTAGTTTCAATGTTTGGTGAGAATAAGGTGAACTATGGTAGATGGAGTTTTTCAGGGTGTTCCTTCTCACATCAATAAAATGGGGTCATTTTGTTTGTGCTTTCCCTCCACTTTCCTTGCCTCTTCGCTTCTTCTTACTGTGTGGACTACTATCTTTTTCCCTTCTATTTTTTCTTTTCCTTTCTCTTTTGGCCATGGGTAATGTTCTTGAAGGTGAATGGTCTCTCGAGACAATACTTGATGGTCTTCTACGAGGAAGGGGTTTGATGCACAATCTCAATGCTTCTTTTCTCTTTTGATTTTGTTGGCTTTTTTACCTTCGGTCTTTTCCTTCCTCCTTTTAGACAGTCTTTCTTCTCTACTAGTTCTTTCATGTGTTAGTAGGAGTGCTTTGAGTTTTTATCACTTGTTCTCTTTCTTCTACTTCTTTTTGATGTCTCGCCTTCGAAGGTTTCTTGGGGTTCTTCAAAGAAATTTCTAATTAAAAGTTGCTCGGGTGTCCTTTTTTCTCTTTTAATTGTTTTTCTATGAAGATTTTCACAAGACCATGGTGATATAAATATGATTCTACGTCCCCAGGATGATTTTGAACGGTTACAAACATCTTTTTCAAGCAAATTTGTTTAGTAAAAAAGTATGGCATATTGAGAGTACAGTTTGTCTAGGAAATTCATCGACGAGTCGGGTGTGATACATGTACATTGATCCAAAGAAAACGTCCCTCACACGTAATAAACTTTTGAATAACCAACGGTAAATTGGCCCACTCTTCTTTTAAAGCATGAACATCGAATTCCCCTTTTTGAAAATGGTGACATCCATACCCAGGGTTACGTGAGATCACTCTCCAGAGCTTCCTTGCCAATGCTCTTGTTCTTGAACCAGGCGTTCACCTTCTTGAGGGAGTTCTATGCTTGCAACTGGTATGGATGCCTCGGTCCTGCTTGTAAATTTGAGGTCCCCCAATTTCCACCTCCAAACCATTGAAAGACCTTGCAAAAGCTTTTGTTACCTCCTTGTTGTAGCCTTTAAACTTTTGAATAAACCCGAAAGCCATTTTTCCTTTTTCAATATATTTTTTGACTTGCAGGGTATCCTTCCATAAATTTGGGTCCCTACGGTTTCCCTCAACAATCGACCCATCTTTCCTTCTATTCTTTAAAACTCGTCTACGTGAGAGAGGGTTTAACGAGAGGTAAAACTGGTCGAGTTAGCTGAAATGAACAAGGGTTTATGAAGGAGACCGAGTGAGTCGTAAGCGGATATCGGAGAGAATAGGTACACGAAATGAAGCGGAACGAGAGAACAAAATGGGGTGAAGGCTTATGTGAGCATGGTGGAAATGCGGCCGTGAGATCAATAGAATAGTAGGGGAGTAAAGTGCATCCGGCGGTGTTTAAAATTGGGTGGTTGCGAGAGTAGATGCAAGCACGTTTGTAAACATTCTAACGGATTAGAGCGAGAAGAAACGTAGTCAAATCAACCACGTTCCATAATTACGGGTGGAGTATCAAAGTATAGCCGAGACACGAGTGAAGACCGGAGGCTAGATTATGAGACCATTTAAAAATGAATACGAGGGATTATGGGGGAATCGTATAGAGATTGTGGAACCCGATTATAGAGTTACCAAGGCAATCATTGCATATAATGGAGCTATGGTTTATAACTATGTAAAAATGTGCTTGAATGCCATTTGAAATAAATTTCTACTCATACCATGGAATTCTTGCCATTTTTCATTAGTCTTCAATCGGATTTTCTCCTCGTTGGTGCTTTTGAATGCCTCATGTCTTCAAAATATGTCCTCATACACGCATTTGATTTTCATGATTGTTGAACTAACATCGACTGTAAATTTTTGAAAAAGCAGTGGTGTTTATGAAGCTCACTTTTGGGCATGAAGCGGGTGTCGGTTGGGAAGCGACACATCAATTATTTCGGTGAAAATGGAAATGAATAAATGATGGTGGTTGAATGAAAATGGTCATGAAAGAAAAATTTTATTGGTGAAAGTGAAATGAGATAGATGAAATGAAGTGAAAATAGAAATGAAGTGGAGTGGAATGAAGTGGAATGAAGTGGAATGAAATAGAAGTGGGTTGTCATAAAACTTGTGAAATAAGAGAGAGAGATTTTTTTGGAAAAATATAGGGTGTGAGGGTGTTCACGAGTTTTTCACCCTACATTTACGTATAAAACGCCAATCGGTGATTTGTTTTCGGAGCTTATACTATCTTCTTCTTCTTATTTTTTTTTCACTGAAACTTAAAAGAACAAAAGGGTTAGGTTGGTGGAGAAGAAGGATTCTTCTTCACGACATCTTATGCGAGTATCTTGAAACATCTTGACAAATTCCTCTTTTGAGAGTGGCTTATGATAGATCTTTAATCTGTGGCCATTCACAATAAGAGGGTTTGAGATTCATCAGATGGTCTTGATTCTTACCGCTCCATTGCTAAAGATCTTGTCAATCTCATATGGCCAAAGCCAATGAGTCTGAAAATTTTCCTTTAAAATATTTCAAAACTTAGAATCAGAAATAGCAATACCCAATCTCCTTCTTGAAACTTCTTCTCTTTGATGTATTTGTCATGCCATTTTAGCTCTTTGATATTGAACTAGATTCAGTTCTTAGAATTGCCTCTTGTCCGATTTCATCTAGCTCATTCAGCCTTTGCTAGATTCTATGCTTTTGTGCTCCGATGAATCCATCCCCATGATCGCCATCATGAAAGTTTTGACTTGGAACTACAATGGGGAATAGGACTTCTTTCCCATAAACAAGTTCATAGGGAGAATGTCTGTTGTATTTCTCCATGTAGTTCGTAGGCCCTGCAACTTGAGTAAAGCCTTTACTGCCCAATCTCTTCGCTGTAGATGAACAATTTTGGTGATGATACTTTCGAGAACTTTGTTTGTAGACTCCACTTGACCATTTTCTTGCGAGATGGTAAGGAGTAGATCTTTTGTGCTTGATTTTGTATTCTTCCATCGACATCTCCACCAGGTTGGATGTGAATTGGCTTCCCTAATGCGTCACAATTTCTCTTGGAACACCAAAGCGAGTAAAAATATCCTCATAAAGAAAAATTAACAAGCGAATTTTCGGTAGAAGACACTAATGCTTTGGCTTCTACCCATTTTACTAACATCAATCGTAGCAAACCAATATATAATTCTTTTGCTTAGATGGTGGATTAATAGGTCTAATGAAATCTAAGGCCCATTTTTCAAAGGGTTCGATGAGTACTTGTGGTTGCAATGGAATTTCATTTGAAAAGGGTAGGTTTCCCTACTCTTTATGTTTGTTATCACCTTTTGACATATTGTTTTGCATCTTTGAAGAGGAAGGCCCAACAATATCCTAAAGAGAGGATTTTATAATTTGTCCTTTTGTCGCCAAAATGTCTATCGCATGGTTCATCATGACTATCACCTAGAGGATATCATGTATTTCATCCTCCCATGACATCTTTGTGATCCTGAGATCAGCCTGTTTCTGATACAGTTCGATGAAAAATCACATGAGATATTTTGAACTTTCCTGAATAATATTTCTTTTTTCATAAAATAAATAGTGGAGGGACAATTTCACTATTTAACCAAATAGTTAGCAATGATACTCATACCAAGGGGGTCTCGATAGTTACTTTATAAACAAGTATTCATCATGAAAAATTATCCTCTCTGGAGAATCTTCTTTAGTATTTTTGAATCCTAGACAAGAAATCGACTACTATATTTTTGTTTCTACAGTCTATCCAACACGGTATATTAATTCTGCAAAAGTAGGAGCCATCTTGTCACTCTACCATTAGTAATAGGTTTGTTCATTAGATATCTAATTGGAGAATGATCGGTATGAATAAAAAGTTTCATAGCCTATTATATAATGTCTAAACTTATTGATTGCATGAACAACAACTAAAAACTCTTTTTTCGATTCACGAGTATATTTCAACTCGGTGGGGAGTCAATTTTTACTAGTATAGTAAATGGCATAAGGGACTAAATACTTTTGACCCAACATAGCTCCTAGATCGTATCACGAAACATCTGTAGAAATATGGAAAGGGAGTTTCCAATTTGGTCCTCTTAAGATAGGTGCTTCGGATATTCTTGTTTTCAAAGTTTCAAAAGATCGATTGACAATCAGGGATCCCATTTTGAATTCAGGTCCTTTTTGTGTAAGCGGTTTGAAGAGTGGAGATTCTATTTTAGTGAAGTTTTTCTATAAATATTCTATAGTATCAGATAATCCTAGAAAACTTCTAACATCTCTTTGAAAATTTTGAATAGGCAACTTGGAGATGACTTCAACTTTTGATCTATCAACCTTAATCCCATCTCACGAAATATGATGCCCCAAAACAATACCTTCGATGAAACATCATAAAGCATTTTTCATGGCTTAATGAAAGGTTTGTTTCTTTACATCTTATAAGAACTTTTTCCAAATTTTCTAATGTCTCTTCAAATGAGATTACCATAAACTATAAAATCATTCATATAAACCTCTACACGAGTCATGAATTAGATCGAGAAAAAAAATTCCTAGTACTTCTCTTTGGAATATTGCGGGTGCATTACATAACCCAAAAGGAAGCACTCGATAGGCAAAAGAGTTCCCCATGGACGAGTAAATGTGGTCTTATCTTGATCTTCGGGTGCTACACGAATTTGATTATAGCCACTAAAACCATCCAAAAATGAAAAGTACTTTTTGCCTGCTAATGTATCTAATACACAATCAATAAAGGGAAAAAGGAAAGTGATCCTTCAAAGTTGCTTTGTTAAATTCCATAATCAATGCATACCCTCCATTTACCATTCTTTTTAGGTACTATAACCAAAGGAGAAACCCATTGGCTATACGAAATTGGATAAATGAAAGTTTACATTGAGTAGTTTTGGAGCTCTTCTTTCACTATCTCCCTAAGGTTTGGATTCATCCTTCTACGAGGTTGTGCGATTGGTATCTCTGTTTTTCCTCAATATAGATATGATGGATGCAAGTCTTAGGATCAATACCTTTCTATCGAGTATACTCCCATGCAAATGCGAAAGTAGAATGTTTTTGCAAGATTTTGGGTTAGTTCTTCCTATTGTGACTTTTCCAAATTTTTGTTAATATTCAATGTTTTTCCCTGGAAAAATTTCAATGGGTAGAACTACTGAACTCTTCCATAGAGTAAAGAGACATTTGTCTTGATGATAAATATTCAATGTCGATTCCAGCTTTGAAATTGTGTGGCGTCATATTACGAAGATGTCTCAAAATTTTCTAATGTGTTCGAAGTGACTATCCTCACTAATTTTAGAAATGGTAAAGACAGAGGTTGTATAGTATCCTCATCATTGACCCATTCATTGTCTCTACTATACATAATTGCTTTTGTTGGAGGATACAAATTGAATTTCTTTGTCGAATTACCATTAGAAATGTACATATCCCAGGATCTACAACTAATGAGCTTGCATCGAACATGGCTAGCTAATGGTCTTCCTAAGATAAGTGGGTGCCCTCTAGATTACTCTTGGGAGTAAAGATCATAAAATCTCTTTGGATATTCCCAAGAATATAAGGAGACTAAAAATATCTTCTAAGACACCATCTAGTTTGATAATTGATCGATATCGCAAGTTGCGGTAAAGTAGGTGTAAAAAGAAGATTAGGAAGTTTTAGTTGTTCCCATAATCTATCTACTCATAATGTTGATAATGACCCTAAGTCAATCGATGTGTTTTAGGAATTTCTGTCCCATTTATATGTGTCTTGACAATTGGACTACCTGGATCTACATACTTACGCATGGTAATTTTTCCCATCATGATATACGCAATTTTTCCTACGGTGGATTCTTCTTGTATCTCTTGGTTTCCTTCTCGGTCTTTTGAGACTCAACTCCTTTATTGTTTTTGCTAGACTAGGAATCTCTCTAATGGCTTGTAGCAAGGGAATCTTGATACAAACATTCTTTAATTCATACTAGAAAATCATGGTTAGGCAACAAGATTTTTTTTCCACCCTTTATCAATTTGCAATCTTTCGGGGAAAGGAGGTGTGGATGAAGATGCGGAGTTGCTCAACTATAGGAGTTATGGGAGGTTAAATTTTCTTTCTCTTTTTGAATGTTTGAGTTTTTAAGAGATGCTTCCCTCATAGAATCCTTATTGACTTTAAGAGAGTCCTCCTTAGAGGTATCTTACTCTATGGTCATCTATAGAAGGTTTTCTAAAACTCTACTAGACATAGAGGTTGTACATCATTGAGAGGAACAATCATATGGGTAGGAAATTGTTGTCCTTCTATCATGTAAGTATTAAAGAGATTTTTATTGTTAGGATTTGGCAATGGTGAAATTTTGGAAATTGATTTGTCTTTTGTTGGAATGGAAGCATGAGTTGAGGATTTGGTTTTGTTGAGAATATTGTTGTTGTGGAAATGGCAATGGAAGTTGTAGATTTGGGTTTGGAAGTTGTGAAGTTTTTTTATTTTTGAAAAGATGGAGGATATTGATAAAATTGAGCAAATCTCCCATAAGGATTTTGCATACCTTGTACCCATGGGCGATATGAATTTTGAGGTTGGGGCCAAGGTTGTTATGAGATTCCAATTTGGTGGGGGTTTCAAAATTCATAGGGTTGTTAAACCCTTGAGTTTGTTGCCCATGCCAAGGGTCTTCTTGCAACAAAACGAGAGATTCTACTGAATTTGGATCTTCTTGAAAGACTGACTTTGCAGTCAGGGGAATTGAAGGACAATCCTTGGTCTCATGATTCTCTGAAAAATCATACATGTTTCTACAACTTTTGCATCCAAGGGACATTCCCTTAAAGCATGTTTCTTCCTACATTTCGGACAAAAGATGGCTAGAGAATGTGTCTATAACTACGCTTGTCTTTTGAATTTTAAGGGTGTCTAGTTGTTCACTAAGGCTCCCTAAGATATCGATTTGAATTCATCAAGAATATCGCCCTACTCTACCGATCTGGTTACAGATTTTTTTGCCACTGATAGAAAGGGATCTCTAGGGCCTTTTCACGTTTTAGATTTTCCCCTTGAGAGATGGACACATAGTTCTGTATGTCACGAAGTGAAGTTGATAAATGTCTCCTTTCCCCATCATGTTTAAAATATCTATCCATTCATCTCTAATAGCTTTTTAATATAAGGAGTTTTTAAAAGTTTCATCATCTAAGTTGCTCATCTTTGCTCTTTTTAGTTGTATTGAAATCTTTCAAGTAAATCATGCAAATTTTCATCTTCTTTTTGCACCATTTTGAATACCTCATCACTTGTGATTGGTGGGCATGCAATAGTCAGGTATCTATCCAAAAAAAATTTGTTTCATATCATTCCAAGTCCTAATAGATTGGGTGGCTAATCCCATGAACCATTTCAAATCGGCTCCCTTCAATGTTGAAGGAAACGATTTGATTTTGAGAGTCTTCCATATAGTCATAGGTTCGCACATGACTTCAAACTCAAAGCAGAAATGTTTAGGGATCCTCACTTCGCAATCCATAAAAGTTGGGGAGGACGGATGGTGAGATGTTTTTCATCGTTGTATGAGTTTCCTCATCAACTATAGGGAATCAAAACAAGTTGTCTCCTTCCCCTATTTCTTCCATTATTACCTTCACCTCCACCATTGTTGCCTCCATTATTTCCTCCTCCTCTGCCTCTACCTCTACCTACGGACCCATCTATTATTTCCTCTATCATGATAGTTTCTTTAGAGTCCTCAGAAGTCCTCTGGTTCTTCTATCAAGGGAGGATGAGAGGAGAGTCTCTTCCTTTTCTTCTTGGGAGTGATTCTACTTCTTTAATTACAATATACTCTCAGTAGAAGTAAAGAAAAAGGGTCCTTTTCTAAATGAGATTTGGTAGATGGTGTAGGAGAATCCTCTAATTCAGCTGCTGCTTGAATTCCAAGAATCTTAAGGCTAGGGGTAGATGGTGGTGAATCTTGTCTATGCCTTGAAGAAGATGGTGTTGTGAAAATCGAACTCTTGGCTCTAGCTATAAACCTTCCCCTAGAATCTCTTGCTCTATGCATGTCATTTTTTTTATTTTTAATTTGGGCTAATAATTCTCTTTCTGATCTTCTAGGTCACACTAGGTGCAAGAAGAGAGCATACTTAAGAAATTATTGAACCAATAACTCTATTTTCTGATCCTCCAGATCACACTAGGTGAAAGAGGAGAGCATACTTCAAGAAGTTATTAAGTTTTCCCTTCTTTTTATATATATATATTTTTTAAGAAATTGGCTACCTAGTTACACTTCCCCGGCAACGGCACCAAATGTTTGGTCAATTTAGTGTGTCCTAAATTTCTACATTAATTTGTCAATCCGGGATTCGTAAGTTGACGAAGTGTGGCGCACTATATGTGCAAGATAACCTATCTCTTACTTTTTGTCATTTTATGGATATAAATGTTCAAGGCAATGATGTCCTTTATAATGGTTTTCCAAACTTCAAACTTCAAAAAGATTTTAAAACATGCAATGACAGAATTAATTCCTAAAAATGAAAATGTAAATGTGCCACTATACTAGTCAAACAAACAGTGAACTATTGATCATGAAACCCATTACCCTTGTTGTTGTCTAAATACAAAAGAAACTGTGCTCAAAGAAATCCAAGAATTGCAAACAAAGTAAAGCTAAAATCAAATTACATCAACTCATATTCTGACCCCTCACCATTAGTCTCGTTATGGCTTTCGGAGGTAATCATAAACAACTTGAGCAATCTGATATCTAATTTGCAGAAAAATAAACTAATATCAAATTACACACTCATACTTCAATCCCTCAACATTAGTCTCGCTATGGCTTTCGGAGGTAACTGATAATGACATGAGCAATTTAATATCTAACTTGCAGAAAAATAAACTAATATCAAACTACACACTCATACTTCAATCTCTCACCATTAGTCTCGCTATGGCTTTCGGAGGTAACTGATAATGACATGAGCAATTTAATATCTAACTTGCAGAAAAATAAACTAATATCAAACTACACACTCATACTTCAATCCCTCACCATTAGTCTCGCTATGGATTTCAGAGGTAATTGATAATGACATGAGTAATTTAATATCTAATCTAACTAATAAAGTAAATGTACAAAACTGAAATAAATAAAACAGTGCTGGAATTAAAAGCTAAGAAAAATAAATCAGCAGAAGGACAAGACTGATTCCATGTCATTAGTCATTGTAAAACTATGTGCAAATGCTCGGGCTGCCTACTGTAATCTGGAACAAAGACACTGATCAGTTAACAGCAGTATAAAGCATGAAAAATTATGGACAGAAATAAAACGTTAATACCATAAGAGATGTAATATATACACGTGAATGACTATGGCATAATGAACGTAAGGAAATAAAGCATGAAACTATACAGCAATAAACAAAACCTCGGCGTGTGCAGGGGCCCTCTGCACAATCCTCGGGGAATAGCTATCAAACACGAATTATGCTTATGAACAAAGTCTTCTCATGTATTCAAAACGCAGTCATAACAAGGAAATAATGTCACGGCACAGTGGGCTTTCTTGACAGCCAAAATTACATTACACCAGCTAACTACTATGCGTATGAGAACGCCTTATTTATAACAGAGGAAGACATAACTAATTTCCTACAATCTGCGCTGATAAAAGACACGTGAACAACCACGTCCAGAAATATAGCATTATGGTTGCCGTGAAGATTAAATCTATGGAGAGTGGCCGTTGGATTCGGCTTATGGAGCCATTCACAGGTGTTGATATGTCCTCCATGATTTAGAAACGGCCACGCAAGTCTTCACGTGGTGAAAAACAGAGTTCTGTCACTATAGGACTCTTAGGTTGACCGCCGCTTGGCTACTTTTGACCACGACCTTCTTTGGTGAATTCGACTGAGCCAGTAGGACTCGGTCCATGTCCATGTCATTTCCAACTTGCCCATGTGGCTTGATTGGCCTGAAGACACCTGCAATATAGACTCTAACAAAATGGCTGCGGAAAGTTGCAGCAGCTGCGGAAAGTGACAAGATTCCGCAGCTCAATGAGCAAAAATCTAATTCAAACAATAGACACAAAACATAGCTAAAAACCACTTTAAATGCTCTTTTATGATTAATATGCAATGATGTTGATGACTTAAGAGGTCTAGGTAAATGGAAAAAGTCTAGAAAGGTGTATAGGAAAGATGCAAGTTTGGGACTCAACACTTACTCACCCAAATTTTATAGTATAAAACTATTTTACCTTAAAAATCACAAAATTTTTATATAGAGACTATTTAAAATTATTATACATTTGAGTATTTTTACAAAACTATCATCAAAAATTTTAAAAATTGCATATTATGGACTGGTGATATTCGCTAAGTTTTATAAACTTGAAGATAAATTTCCATCCTTAAAATTTTCCCTAATAAGTATCCATTCCCAAGGATAGATGATTTGTTTAACCAACTAAGGGGAGCTAGGGTATTTTATAAAATTGACCTAAGGTTAAGATATCATCAACTAAGAATTAAGAAAGAAGACATCAGAAAGACAACATTTCAAACTTGATATGGGCATTATGAGTTCATAGTGGTACCATTTGGGCTTATCTAATGCCCTAGGTGTCCTTATGTTCCTTATGAATGGTGTTTTCTACGATTAATTGGATAATTTTGTGATTTTGTTTTTGGATGATATCCTCATATATTCTAAATTTGAGGAAGAGCATGAAAAACAATTAGGGATGGTGCTACAGATTAAGGAGCATCAGATAGATGCCAAACTAAGTGCTCATTTTATCAGATAAAAATCCATTATTTGGGTCATATTATTTAAGAAGAGGGGATAATAGTAGAACCAAGAAAGATCAAAGCATTTAAAGAAATTCCAAAACCCAAAAATGTGACAAAGGTAAGGTATTTCATGGGTCTAGCAGGTTATTAAAAAATATTTATTGGAGGGTTCTCAAAGATAGTCCATCCTATTACATGTTTGTAATGAAAAGGTGTAAAATTTGAATAGTCTCATAAATGTGAAGAGGCATTTTAACACAAAGAAATTAATGACAAGTGCACCTATATTGAAGATAGTTGATTCATATGAATACTTTCTAGTGTGCACATATGCATGCAAAAAGGGACTTGGAGGAGTCATCATGTAAAATGGGCATGTGATATGTTATGAATCCAAGAATATCAAGGAGCACAAAAGCAACTATGCCACTTATGATTTGGATTTGGCGACCATTATATGTTCCCTAAAAATGTGGAGGAAGGAAGAGGATAGAGTTAATAATTGACCACAATGAGTAAAACATTTGCTTGGACAACCACATTTAAATGCTAGACAATCAAGTAGCTTGAAATTTTTTCTGATTGTGATTTCAAAATTAAGCATATAAATGTTAGTATAAAGTTTTTGGAGAAGTTGTGCCAAAAACCCTTCACTTAAGTTGCTATTGAAAGACAACCTTAACAACAAAGTTGACTGCTAATATGCTCGCTAAAAATGAAAAATGAATGATGAAAACTATTAGACTCCTGTAATTTATAGAATCTCAAGGTGACTGATTATTTCTCAGATCTTTTGAAAATAATATTCCATGGCTGTCATTTATTTCTAGAAAAGAAAGGAAATCCTGACTGTCAAGAACTCCAAAGGAATCAATCTTCCTTTTCAGTTCAGTTGGAAGAAGAAAGTGTTGTTGTTAAAGTGTAATGGTGAGCAAGCTTCATTCCTGCCCTCATTCATTTCATTTACTCTATTTTACCCTTCATTTTTCCAAACTTTAAAGCCCCACACTTCATTTCTTTCAAAACCCCCTTTTTTAACTATTAAAATTCAACTTTTATAGTTAAAAAAGAAGCTCTGCCCACCCACTAACATCCATATCATATTTCCCATTTGAACTTACCTTATATTTATTTATTTGCAGCTCCACCCCCTCGCAACAAGAATTTTAATATATCACATATTATATCATCACCACCCTTATCATATTATGGGCCCACTCACCTTTATTGCATCGCAAAAACAAAATCATTTGTTCTTCATTTATTCTCACTATTCCAAAGTCCCGGTGCGATAAAACCTCACCCTTGTCATTTGCTCGCTTTACCTTTATCCTTACCTTTTCACATCGGCATATCGCAAAGTTTCTCACCGCGTCCATTTGTTGTTTCTCTGGATCCCTGATGCGGTATAGTGGGACCCTTCCCACCATGTCACCTCTGTTCTCGTCACACATCGCACTTCACCAGATTTAGCCTTTATCACCCATTCCTCATAACCAAAACATTAAGATTTGTGATTTGCAGTATTAAATGGGCCCCATCTCCATCCTACCACATCACCTTTCGCTCGTCGCAATTCGCACATCGCAAATTTTAACATTTACCTCCCCACCAGTCATATTAAAAGCATCGATCTGCTATATGAGATCAATCAACCACCTCCGGAAAGTGGTTTTCACCATTGGGAAAACCACCCCGGCCAACATTGCATCATGAAGATTCCCACCACTGTTGCTCCACGTCTGCCTATCGACTCCTGCCACCTCTACTCTGTGTCCATATATCACATCTCGCCACCACTACTCCACATCCACTCACCAGTCCACGGCCCTACCACTACCACTCCCACCAGCTCTGCTCCATGGCGTCCTTCCCTGCTAATCCTACCCAAAAGGTGATTATTGGATTACTCTATTATATTCAGGTAACCACCAATTCAAAGGAATTTTTGCCAATTATTAAAGGGACAGTGGATTTTCTGTTTCGAACTCCACTGCAACAATAACCGACACAGAAGAGACAAGCAAAATAGCCACCAAGACAGCCAGCACAACAATCAAATCAGGTCATCAAGCAACCATTTTCCACCAAGATAAAGCCAAGATGTCAGAGCCATCCTTGCCTCTTCAACATCACACTAGCCAGATTCTGGTCATTTCACAATCAATATTGGATTTTCAGAGTAAATACACCCACCGTTTTGTTTGTTTTATCTTATCACCACCTGCATGTTTCCACTTGTCCAAATTTCTACTCGAATTAATTAATGAAAATGAATACAGTAGATAGAGTAACTAAATTAAGTTTTATTTAAATAATGCATGCATTAGTGGATAAGAGGAGGAGCCTGGAAGGGGAAAAACCATTGTAAAGTTTTCATTTGGTTGTAAACACTATATTTTTGGATGAATAAAAGGACATTGTTGTTTCCAGATTCTTTTGTTATGATCTGTGGTGAAGTGTTTCTTCCATGTAATTTGTCATTTTCTAGTTTCACATATTGTTTTCTCTCTTTATTGTGGATAAGAAAATTTTGTTCAAGATTTCTCATCGATCACCCTGTTCAGTATTGAAGCAATATTTATGTTTTCCTCTGAAATTTGAATGTAGAATTCAGAGACGGTCTTCTCTACATTCATTTTGAACCTTAATCTCTTCTCCTTTTCCATTTCACAAGTTTTAAAGATCCATTGACATGGGTAGTTTACTTGGTCTCACATGATCTTAGTTATTCATCCATTTGAATCTGTTTACACCCGTTGACTCCATAGCCCAATGGCCCTCTTCTACTGTCTCAACCATAAATCTCAAAAAAACCCCTATGAACTAATAGCTAGCCTAAAATTCCCAATCAACAAAGCTATATTTAACAGATAGATCCCTCTCTGGGTCTGCAGGGCTAGATCTTAGGCCCGAAGCATTTTTGATGTTACCTCTGTAGTTTTGTTTTCAGTCTCGAAATTACGGAGTGATAACAAAAACCATGTAGTAGATAACATGAAAATATAAAATAAAAAAAATATAACATAAAATTATATATTAAGAACCCAATGGAAACAACATAAATTTAGACTACAAATACCCCTTCATGGGATGGGTCCTTTCCACCATGTGCTTCAGCTTCAACTCTTTCTCTCAATGTATGCAATGGGAAAAATAAATGGTAATGGATGCTTGAACTCAAGGTAAGAGCTCAAATTTCTTAGGATGACAATGGGGACAATGAGAATGGTCATGGTTAAGAATGAGGAGAAAACACCTCTATTTATAACAAATTATTGATATAAATATAGATTTAGAAAAAATAAATATTATATACCAAATCAAAACCTAGATGTTGTGATCGAGACTTATGTAGGAATGAAAAAAAATACAAATATAAACATAAACACAAATGTGCAACATAAATAAATATTAATTTAATTAATATCAAAGAACCAAAATATGATTAGAAGCAGAATGAAAATAAACTAGCTCGAGCGATGGTAACTTATCTCTTAAAAGAGATGTGGAGGCTACATGCCTCTGAACTATGTTATAATGAGGCTCAAGGTAACTTTTATTATTGAAAAACAAAGGAAAAAAACATAAAAAACCAAAAACCTAACCCCAAGAGATGGAACGCCATTATTTTGTGGGCCTAGTTGGGGTTAATTGGGCAACCAACTTCCCAGGGTCATAACTTGGTCATATGATCTCTGTTTGGCACAAACGATACCTTGTTGGAAATATATCTTCGAGTACTAAATTATTTGTTGTAGGTACTTGAATATGGATATGGGACTAATGTGAACCTTTAAAAAATTCTATTTAGGGGGTTAAAATAGCTTCAGAAGCTTAGGACCCGAAAAATTGCTAAAAATAGAAAATGCTTCTATAATCAAGGAAACAAATGGGACTAGAGGTCTAGGTGGAATAGATGGGTGGCCACCGATATCTACCTTTATCAATCCCCCCCCCCCTAAGGAATAAATCCCCCCCATTACGTGTAGAGCCTCCATGAGGTGATGGAGTTTCCGTTGAACTTGGTTCCTTGTGAACTACTTACCCTAGTGAAGGAGTTGGCCTCCTTTGATAACTCGATATAACTGGATCCTTTGCTGGTGAGTGTTATTGACTTGTGTGTCCATGATACTATTAGTGGTGGCTTGTTTAATGGAACTTGGGTTGAGCTCTGTTTGTGTCAGATGCTCAACAATTTGGGATGTGTCAAACAATGGGGAAAATATGGTCGCAGTCGATCCACATTAAATACTGAGTGCGGGAAAAGGAGCAATGGAAAGTTGATCTCGAAGGAATTTTCCCCTAAAACCTTGGTGATGGTGTAAGACCCATATTAGAGTGGGCTAAGCTTGTGGTGGGGCCCAAAGAGGTGCTCTTTCTACAGATTTAGCCAAACTTTGTTACCCACCTAGAACTTGTGTGTCACTCGATGTTGATCATGACGCTACTTGTACTTAGCATTGGCTCTCTAAAATATTTCATGGACCTACTGGTGGATGTGATGAATGCACTCAATGAGTTTTTTATCATTGTTAGCTTCAGACTGGACATGAGACGAATCTTCCTGAGTAGTTTCCAATGGTATTGGCACATCAATGTGACATAGTGGTTGGAAGCCCAACCCCACCTAACAGGGATTGTGGCCAGTTGAGCTATGGAGAGTTATGTTGTAGCTATGTTGGAAATATGGGAGGATTTTAGCCCATGTGCATGGATCATTCGAGTTGTACATGCACAACATGTGCAATATTATCTTGTTGATGACCTCCATTTGGCCATTAGTTTGGGGGTGGAAGGTCATGGACTTAGTGAGATTGGTATCCAAAATCGACCAACGGATTGACCAAAATTTACTTAGGAACCTATTGTCTTGATATGAGATAATGGACTATGGGATCCCAAAGTGTACCCACATTCATTCAAAGAAGACCTTAATAGTGGCCTCTACTATGATACTCTTCTTACAGGCTACCAGAATGGCCATCTTAAAGAATCTGTCAATGATCATGAAAACAAATTCATTTCCATGCTTAGCAGAAGGGAGGCCCAATGTATAATCGATGGATATGGATTCCCAAAGTCGAATAGGAGTAGGCAGAGGAGTATATAGGCCTTGCTTCTTGATTTTTGGTTTTGAAATGGCGTAAGAAGTGCAGGATATGACGTACTTCCCAACATCATGTCGAAGGTTTAGCCAATAAAAATATTTTTGTAGCATTTCATTCTTTTCTCTACTCTTAAATGTCCAATGACCTAATTATAGTGTGCCTCCCTAATCATCTTAGCATGATCGCTTGAAGGAACATAGAGGTGTCCTAGGTGGCATAACAATGTGCCCTGTAGGTGAAAATATGGAACTTGCTTGCCTTCTAAGAGAATCTGATATGTTTTTCCAAGTTTTGGATCATTCTTGTAAAGATGCGGCGACCTCGAAGTCTTGTGTGCACAAGAGTCGAGCACAATGGTTAGTTCCATGAACAATGGTCAGCTAAGACAATCTGCAACATTGTTTGTGTTTCCCTTCTTATATTTGATGTTCAAGTGGAATTGTTGCAGATATGTGGGCCATTTTTTATGGCAATCATTCTACAACTTTCTTTGTGTCTGTATGAACTGTAGGATTTAGTGGTCTATGTGGATGATTGTTTCCTTCCCCAGAATGTAATGCTTCCATTTTTGGAAATCTTGCATAATTGAATACATCTCTTTGTGATAGGTGGGATATTTTCGGACTGTGTCTGAAAGTGTCTCACTCTGATATGCCACTGGATTCCCTTACTGAGTAATAAATTCCATGATAGCATAGTCGGAGGCATCTGTATCAATCGCAAATGATTGTTGCAAGTATGGTAATGTGAGAACTAGTGCAAAGAAAATGTGATGCTTCAACTCAAAAAATACCTTCTATTAGGATTCAAACCAAAAGAAATTTTCTTTCGCTCCGCCCTTGGTGACTTGACTCAAAGGCCAAGTGATATGAGAGAAGCCCAACATGAACCTGCGGTAGAAATTGGCAAGTCCTAAAAATTTGTGTGGCTCTGTTAGAGTGGTTTGGGCTGGCCAATATTGAATAAATTTTATCTTGGTTAGGTCCACATGCACACCCCAATATCAATGATGTACCTTATATATTGAACTTGGGTCATACAAAAAGTGCATTTTCCCAAATTGGCACACAACTTGCGTTATTGCAGGGTTTCAAGGACCTACCATATATGGTGTAGGTGCTCTTCCCAACTATGGATGAAGTTCAGAAATGCCATCAAAATACACTACCACAAATGAGTTGCTGAAGGGCTGCAAGATGTATTCTGTTTGTCTCATGAAGGTCGCAGGGGAATTTGTCAACCCGAAAAGGCATGACCAGCCATTCTAAAAGACCCTCCTTATATTTGAAGGTAGTTTTCCACACATCAGAGGGTTTGATTGGTACCTGGTGATAAATCAACTTCAAATCAATATTGCTAAAATACTTGGCCCCCTTTATTTTTTCGATAAGGTTATCAAACCGTGGGATTGGATACCTATTCCAAACAATGACTATAATCAGTGCTTGATAGTCAATACACAGTCTCCAGGTGTCGTATTTATTTTGTACCAAAACGATCAAGCTTCCATAAGGTGATGAACTTGGCCTGATGTGCCCTTTATACAAAAAATCCTGAATCTGCTTCTTAATTTTATCATTCTCTAGAAGAGAGTGTCAGTAGATTAGTCCGTTGGGTAGTAGCATGCCTAAAGTTAGATCGATGGAGTGGTTGATATAACAGTGCATGAGTGAATATGTCCTTGTACTCCTCCACGAACTTGTCCATCTGCTACTGCCATGTGGAGGAGCCTTGTAAGGAGGCTATGGATGTGGCCATAATCTTCTTCTATCCCTAAGGGCAGATCATAAGGAAGAAAAAATTCTTGGTCTGGGAAATGATCTTACTACATTGCTTCGCAGAGGTCAAAGATATGGAAGTAGTTGGTGCTACCTCTTTTATCCTATATAAATTATCTCCCAAGGAAATAAAATAGTGCGAGGCCTATACTGACATACAACATTTTACTTCCACAAGTATGATTGGCTTAATAATACATCATAAAATTCAAGAGGAGAAACATCCAAAAATACCTCATATGTGAAAGGCTTGATGATGTAGGGAAGGCAACACTGCTGGCTAACACGAAGATCTCTTCCTTGGTGAAGCCACCCGATGATGTAAAAATGCGAGTGTGGTGTGGTTGGTAGGCCCAATTTATTCACAACCTTTGATGATATGAGGATATTTTAGCTCCCGATATCGACAATGAACTGCAACAAACAACCCTTCACCCACATTTGTGAGTGTAAGAGATGCTCCCCCTCCTCTGGAATTTCAGGATCAATCTTTTGGATATTCCTGGTGGAAACGGTGGCATTGGGATCCACATCAATAATTTTATTCCCTTTTCAATTCCCCTTGGCAAGTTTTGACTCAGAGTCAAAATATGCATCTGATTCACAAGACTTCATCTTGGCCACCAGTGACTGCTTGGCTTCAAAATCATTTGTGTTGTGAGTGTGTCTCTCATGGAATTCACACCATTTCCCCATTTCCTTCTTTGTCTTTGTGGTATTTTTATTTTCTTACGGCTTTGACTAGTTGTCCTTGGTCACCCCACCTTAAATTTTTTCTTTGTTCTATGGTTTGGGGGCGCCTTTCCCTTGCCTCAAATTCATAGATCCAAAGTCTATCTTCTTTTATTTAAATTCTGGTCAATCTTGGTAGCATAACAGTATGCTGCACCAAGCGAGGATATATCCAGGAACTCCATTTTCTCCTATATTTATTTATGAAAGAAACTACAATACTTGAGCACAAGACATTTTTCTAACTTTGATACCGAATTTGTTTCGCAGGGTATGGAAAATATTTGTTAGCTCATGCACATCTTGGGCCCTTTTCTCCCACAACATCGTCCATTGTATGTACTTTTCCTCATAGCTCCCCACGGGGTCATAATTTTCCTTGATGGCATCTAAAAAATAATTCCAAGTGGGTGCAGCTAAAAACAGTGAGGGTTCTCTCTCATCTCTCTGTTCATAGTAGGTTTCCCACCAGAATTTGACACGAGGGGTGGCTTTGAGGAGTGAAAAATTAATCTTTTCCTGATTGGAAAAGTCATAAACCGAAAAATACCCTTCCAACATATTTAATTATATATTTACGATTTATGCATCTATCTCACCTTCAAATATGGGAATGTCAAATTTTTATTGTACCTTAAAGGGATTGGCACCTCCTGAGTAGTTGTTGGATGAAGGTATGTTTCCCGTGGGTAGCCGCCATAGGGTCTGGGAAACATTATCAATCATCATGTTCTTCTATCGCTTGATGGTAGCCTCGAGAAATATCCCTCGTATTTATTTTCTTCCTCCATGGGATGCTATTGGGGTTTGCGAGGATGGTCTTGCAAAGGTTCAACTAGTTTGAGCCCTAACTCCTTATACCCTGACCCTGTTGGGGACATGCAAAGGGAAACAGAGAAAGATCAGACCCCTCTGATACCACTAATCGAGAATTATGTAGGAACGAAACAAAATACAAATATAAACATAAACAAAAAGATGTAGCAAAACTGAAAGATGCTTACAAGAAAAATTGAAATAGATTAGCTCAGGTGATGGTAACTTATCTCTCAGAAGATATGTGGTGGCTAAATGCCTCTGAACTATGTTATAATGAGGCTCAAGGGACTCTTTATTATTGAAAAACAAAGGAAAAAACCATAAAAAAACTAAAAACCTAACCGCATTAGATGGAACAACATGATTTTTTTAGTGCCATTGGGGTTAGTTGGGCAACCTACTTCCTGGGGTCATAACTTGGTCATATGATCTCTATTTGGTGTATACAATTATTCATTAGAAATATATCTCTAAGTAATATATGATTTTATATAATCCCTTTCTTGTGGGTATGGGCCCACCGCGAACCTCAAAAAAATATCGTTTAGGGGGTCAAAACAACTTCGAAAGTCTAGGACCCAAAAAACTGCTAAGAATAGTAAATTATTCTATAATCAAGGAAAAAAATGAGATTAACTAGAGTTCTAGGTGGAATAGGCAGGTGGCCACCAATATGCACCTGTATCATGTTGTGAATATTTTATTATATTTTTTTTGGCTTGTTTGGGCTTGACCCAGATTCGATATATATTGTGCACCAATAAAACCCTTGATCACTGGCGCATTCTACAACGACCTAATATCATATCGCAGGCTAACCAGAAGTGACTATGGGTAGTTGCAGAACAAGGTTTCTGCAGCCTTGAGGGACTGCACGATGTGGTATTTTTATGTTATCTTATGCTTACAACTCAAACATTACTTCACTGCATTCAGTTAATCACATAAACATATCATATATCATCACAAACTAATACTGCAATGTCATAACATGTAACGAATTCACAACATATATTAAGAAACTATATACATAAGAAAACCTAATATCATCCCAAAATCACTTATTTATTATTATGGATCTTTTAATACAATCAGCTCTTCGAACTGTGCACACAGTTGTAGGTGGTATGCACACTAAGATGTAGACTCTTCCCAAGTCTCTACACACTCAGCTACAGAGCTTGCCCTTCGCTACAAAATACAGATCACAAATAATTGACCTTAACGTGCCCTTAACAATGACTTGATGGTTCCTAACATAACATTACATCCCTTTATATATTGTTACATTGACAAAATACCATGGTCCAAATACCATGGGCTCCACAAAAAAACAAAATACAACCCAAAACCCATTACAAAATGGAGGGGCTTTGAGCCACCCCAAAGCCCCTATGATATCACACCGTATATATTAATTTTTTTTCTGCGCAGACTAATTCACACTCCACTCCTCAAACTGCAGAGTCTTAGCCAAAATCTAGGCCAAGTTGGGTTATGCCCAACAAGCCCCCAACAATGAATTTCCCCGTGTCACTCAGCTACTTTGCCTCTGATTTTTGTTGTGATGTTGTTATAGGTGATGTTGTACAAATGAATTATCTATGTTTCATACTTATCTTCACTATGCACTTCTCCCAGTAGTGCTTATGTCACTAGTCCAAAATTCTTCTACAATACTTCTTTCTCTTTTTGGAAAAGCTCCTAGAGCTTCCCATACACTTCCTACGATATCTGGAGAATCTCATCCTACCATGGTTGAGTTCTCTCTACCAAACCCTTCGCTTCCCTTCTAAGTTATTTGACCTGCTTCTGAAGGGACTTTCCTTCACTAATCCTGATGAGCTTCTACGAGACTAGTCAGGTCATCATAGTTGCCTGAATCTCCTCTAACTGCTTCTACTTCTGTTGGATGTCTTCTTATATCTTCTGTATGTTTGGATCTTCCTGCAGCTAAGTCAAAATCTACAAAGTCTCGTTCAACAATTTTCCTCATTCTCCCACTATCATAGAGATGCCTATCATTGCAGCCTTTAAGTTGATATCCCTCTATTCTCGCACTTCTAGTGGCGTGGTTGGAAGCAACTTCATTTTCAGCTCACTGACCTTTATCTCATACTCAAACTATACATTTTCAATCTTCTTCTCGGATTCTTTGACTACAATGTCGAGCTTCGCGACCTTGTCTTCTACTGGTTCCTCGTCGTGGACATCCATGTCTAAAACTTCTCTACATGTGGCTTCAACCACCCCTTTCAACATTTTCTATTATTGTTCTACCTGGTCCTTCTCCTTGATGTCCTGGTCGAGTTGTTTCTTTAGCAAGGCTCTCTCCTGTTCCACATGAATGTTCAATTTTAATGTGAGGTTCTCTTGCTGATTTAGCTCATCTATGATTCCTTAATGCAACTCATGCAATGTTTGAACAAGAAGTGTTGTGATGTTTATTTGAACAAAATACCATCCTTTTGCTGCTTATTTACTTCGCCAAAGTCGAACTGCAGAGCTTTGGAAGGTATCTTCATTATGCATATCCCAAATTTTGGCTCTATTAGACTTTCTTGTCAAAATCTTTCCCTTATCTATATTTCTTGTCTGGTTTTCTACGCCAATATATTTAACTATCAAATTCTCTCCTCAAATCCTATTAGGAGTGTGCTATATCGATCCTATATCTTGCTCCACGACTATGTTGTCACCTATTGAACTTGGTCCCCAATTTGATCAAAGTACCCCAAAGTGAGGACTAATGGCATTATATCCTTTTTTCTATTGGCCTTCACTTCATCCTACTTTTTGGAGAAGATTTTCTATGTATATTCCTCTTTCATTTTTCTGTCTTTGTCTTCTCCTTGTCATGCAATGCCTGGGCTCCTGCCACTCTAGTGATACAATGTAGTATCGTGCGTAGGGGGAGCACTTTGGTGGAAGATATGTTCACCTTCCCACTCTCCATCTTCTGAGCCCTGGGATAGTATCTATGGATGAGCATGCTTCTGTTCTCATCCCTTTGGTGAGCCCCAAAGAGTTGGATTCTCTCTCCTCACCTAGAAAATATGGTGATAAAGTAGATGTCCATGACATCTAGCTCAAGTTCTTGGTCCCCGATGATGAACAACTATCAGCCTGCATCCTAGATACTGATCAAGTACTGGAGAAGCTCCAATTTAGCTCTCAAGCTGTATTTTTGAAATAATTTCAACAATTTTCAATACTGCAAAGCATTGACACAATCTTGGTCCTGCAAGGCTTGGTGGTCTTCCAGCTCATGGTCTCGTTCTTTCCATTCGACCGTCATCTTCTCTGAAAGCACTTGCAAAAAATGTCTAGTTGGTATTTTAGGATCATTCATGGAATAATTTTTAGAAATTAAGGGTGGAGTTGGGAGATTTCTTGAATCTAAAATCTTCCCCACAGCTAGTGTGTCTGTCGAAAATTATTCAGTGCTAGTGGCACACTGCCTAATGGGTTGAGCATGACTAGCGCGACCCCGATAGCTCGAAATCATGTTGGTTGCAGGTGATTTTAAACTTCGAAATATCTTCCCTAAAAACCCTAATTCTAAAAAACAAATGCTAAATTAACATGATTAAAATGAAAAGGTGGTTTGGAGCTCTTACCTGGCGGAGACGGATCGAAGAATGGTGTCCCAGATCGACTGCACCGTTTATTTGAAATTCATAGGGAAAATGGACAAAATTCTATTCTAAATATGGAAAGGTGGAAATGATTTTTTTTGGTCTATTTATAGATTTTTGGAAAAATTTCGCCAATATTTTAATATTTTTCCTCGATATCTATGATGTTTGTTGTTTATGTGCAGTATCGGACTTTCACACTAATGATGATCTTTTCCGATGAAACGAGTTGAATTTTATCTCTTTTTCAGGCTTGTTAAACGTTTACAAAGAATGAACCCCCTTGGAGTCAACTTTCAGCCTTTTTCTGACTCTTGAAAAATGAAAATATTGTCGAGTACTTGTCATTTTGAACTTGTTAAAGTGAATGAATTTACGTGATCTTAGTATACATTTACCCCTTTTTCGGGCTAATATTCACTATTTATGAAAAAGGAATACCTTGATATAACATGAGTCAAGAGGTTCATTTAGACATATTTGTCTACCTCTTTAGATTTGAGAGACGATTTACAAAAAGGGACATGATGGAGTTTTCTTTTTATTTATTTTCAATGTCATAAAACATGAAAAGTTACCGAGTTTACCTTTTGTTGGACTCGTTAAATATTAAATGATGAAATACTTGTCACCGGAACGAGACCAAGTTCCTCCTTCCTAGGGCTCATTAAGCTTACTAGGATGGATTCATTCGAATAATGAACTTACATGCTCAGCATATGCTATCCTCTTCACACTAGCTATAAAAAATAAAGAGGTACTCGTTAGCAATAATGGGGGAAAATTGGAAGTGAACATCTTATGTGTATTATGGGCATCTTGTCCCTCTTGAACATGAAACTTATCTGCAATTTGTGTCCGGTTGGGGACATCCTAGATTCGTCACTTTGTCTTCATGGGTTTGGGAAATCCATTTTCCTCTAATTTGATTACAAATTTTTTCAACATGATCTTTGATCCTATTTGACTCAAATGTTGCCACCCTTCGGGGTCGTGTCACCAATATGTTTAGGGAAAGTCATTTTTGTCAAACACCTTCTACATATTTGACCTCCTCTGATACAATCCCGAATCACTCCTATAATCATAAGATATTGATTATTTCATGTCGATGTTGTGGGAATATTTATGGCCCTCCTTCAACGAATCACTTCTTGTCGACTTCCGCTCATTATTCGGGAAATTGGTTTAGAGACTTCTTTAAGTACCTTGGAGCTTGCATGCCTCAATGGAAATTTCTTCGTGTTCGATGATAGGTTCACATCACTGGCCTTCGATTGAATGATTATGCAAGTGTTTGAATTCAACACATCTATTCCCACTTGTAGATTGTGCTATTGTACCGTGAGGTCCATCATGATTATTGGTGATCTCTCTCGTGCTTGTTAATAATTTTCATAATTGGCAGGTAATCAGGTGGCTTCTACCAAGTTCGACACCAACACATTTATTCACATTGTTAGATTCACGCATTGGGTTGATTGAGATCGTGGCGAAGACCCTGGGTCACATCTGATTTTTGGTCTAGGCTGCATGGAGTTATTGAGTATTCATGATTGTATACATGATCCTATCTATACGGATGGTTGCGTCCATACCTCGGATCCATTTATATGATCTCTTTTAGATGGATGGCTATGACCATACCATGGGCTCATGTGTCATTTGATGCCTAGTGCAACATCATGTGGTTAGGCATATTTATACCAAAGATGTTATATATTGTAAATGTTCAATTTGAAAAATTTTCTGAAGGTGGTCTGTGTTTTTTGCCTTGGTTCGTAAAGAATTTCAGCCATCAATCCTTGTTCTGCCTTCATGCTTTAGGGGGGCATCTGTTACACATTAATTTGTCACCATTCTCATTTTCACATCCCTGATCCTAAAATGCCCTGTCAAGAATCTTGTGCAATGTTTCCATCATCAAAAAATATGTTGACATATCCCTTTGAAGATCCAAAGAAGACTTCCTTGAAATCTTACCCAAGAAACTTGGTCAAATTCCTATTTTCCTGGGCCAGCGCCCTTCCTAGTGCCATAAACACACTGCTGTCCTTATCCCAATTCTGTCCCAGCACTGCCAGTGCCCTATTTTATTGGAAAACCACAATGATCCCCTTTCTGCCAGTGCTTACTCAAATGGAGGAGAAGCTTGGACCTCTAGAAGCTCAAGGGTGGCGAGTTGGTTGTTGAATAAAGATGATAAGGTCGAGCTCTCTCATTTTGGAGCTTTGATATCATCCACGGGGGGTTATCCCTTAGAAATTGGGCCTTCCTCCTCCTTTCATGGGCTCCCAACCTCCTTCCCCGTGCTATAAATTCACATCCCTAATTCCCCCAAGTTCAGAGCTTGGTTGATCATTGTTAGACTGGTCTGAACTCTCATCCCTTCACATGCTTGCATTGTGATTAAGCCTAACTACATGGGAGAAGGAATGATTTTGAGCTGGGTGAAGAACTTATATTTTCACCTAAGGATGCCTCCAACATCAAGGCCTAGTTGTAAGCTATCCTTTTGTAATTTATCAATAATAACATCTCATGTTTTCTTTCTATATTTTTCTACATGATTATGAAAATATTGTGGTACTCCTTGATCTACTAGATATCTAGTGTTTATGTTTATTATATATTGTATCACATTTGTCATTGTCTCATGATCATCCATGGGTGTTTGCACGCCATCAGTAGCAGGAAGCGGGCCTACAAGAATCGTGGATCAAGGTCACCATCAACGGATCCAAGGATAGCGATTGGAAAAAAGGTATTTATGTCTCTTTCCTCTTTGCATTGTAAGCATTAGTTAATAAAGCTTATGTTAGAAAGAATCTTGTGTTGCTAGACCCACTCTATGGCTAGAGAGTTCAACTCTATCCGTAGAGGGTATTTATCTTGACAACAGAACAAGCGACTCCACTGGGGAGCTTTAGTATTTTAAGTCCTCCTTCCCTGAACTAATCCTGGATCAGTTTCTCCGATTTATGAAATTTAAATATGTTGAGGTCTCTGTCAGCTTGTGTAAAGGTTTTTTGTCATTTCATTGTGTTGGGTTTGGTGTGTCTGTGAGGCTCTTTTTTTTTTTCCTTGTTTTTAGCGACCAACACCCTTTCTGTCCTCACAATAGCACTGGCAGCGTTGTTCTATTGTAATGCTCCAAATGGGGAAAAATAAGCTCAGTAGGGAATATATTAAGATATTCCACTATGGAATCACAGCAATATGAAATTACACCAATAGATCTAAACCAGAGATAGACTGGTAGGTCATTTACTGATTATATCATCTCTAAAGAGAGCATGAAAACCAGAGGCTTCTTGGCCCATTCCAGACTCTGTCTATAGAAATAGGTGCAACACAACAAGGGTGGAAATAACACACTCCAAATGGATTTTTCAGCCCTTGGGATTCTTATATCTTCAGATCTAAAGAAGGGATCCAAAGAGGAGAAAAAACCAAACAGGGAAGGAGTGGGAGATTTCCCACTTCAGGAAATTCAGCAAGAGGCTTAGTGATGACACTATATAAGCAAATGGGTGCAAGAATAATGCAGATCAGGGATTGGTTCCCCTAGATTAGGTTATGAGGGACTTATGTGATGAATTTTAGGAAAAAAAAAAAGGTTTAAGACCCTTAGACAGATCTCCCACGAAGCTGACTAGCTAAAAATTAGCTAATGAGAAGAGTTGCTGCAACAAGGAAACCCAACAACCAGAATTGTGCAGTTTTGCCTAGAAATCACTGGAGACCAGCCATAAGGCTCATAATTCAGCCATAGAACAACAAATCAGCATTATAAAATATTCTCCCATAAGCATACAATAAATCATGAAATAATAGTGCAGAAATCCATTAAAATGACATCTCCGGCATTTATAAAATTGCAGAAAGGAATGGACTGCATCCCTCTAAGTGTGCTTCAGCAGATAAATGATGGAACTTAGATCTATGGTAGATCTATGGCTTTAACATCAGATCCATACCAGATCTGGAAACTACTCAACCTCTTCTACAAGTTCCCTTTGTGGTTGTCACAGAATATTGCACAAGAAGATGTAGATCTGACTTTTAATACATGAAATTGCAGGAAACTTATAGAAATTGCTGAATATGATTATTATTACAGTATATCAGATCTATAAAATAGATATCAGCAAGCTACAACATGAATCTTTAAGATGAGAGGCAAGCCTCAATCATCGGAAAGCAAGTACAATGAGAGAAATACAACTAGCAGTAAAAGCAGTACATAAAATAATGCAGTTCACTAGAGAAACAGCGTTGTAGCTTGAGCATGAGTATTAAAATAGATAAATATACAGATCTGAAATAAGAATATAATAGAGATCCTCTTCCGGGTGGTCACAAGACACCCTCCATGAGAGAAACCCCTCAAAACATCTAGATCCTTGCATATCTAAATCACCACTTGCTGCAACTTCATAGCAGCTGCAAAACCCTCAATAGGACCAGCACTGCTAATGGAGATGGAGCTTGGAGAAAATTCTGGATAGTGGAGAAATGCAGCACATACTCCTCCAAAGAGCTACTCCATGGAAGGAGAGAGGATTCCTAAACAGGAGACCCTCTTCTCTTTGGCTTCTATTAATTTATAAAAAAGGAGAACTTAAGATAGATCCTGCCAAGATGGAGGCCATCATTAAATGGTTAGTGCCTACTAATGTTTGTGAGGTTAGATGTTTTGTTAGGGAAACATACTACCTAAGGAAATTCATAGCCTCATTTTTAGTAACAACACCACTCCACACCATAATAATAATTAGTAAGAGTTTCCATAGGGGAAAGGGTTAGTAGAGGGTCTTTAAGGAGCTAAACTTAGAAGATGAGTAAAGAATTGGTTCTAACATTAGCGAACTTGTAAAAACCCTCTAAAATGGAGGTATATGCAAGTGGGTATGTTATGGGAGCGATCTTGATGCAATAAGGAAGGCTTTCATGCTACAATTATGAAGTATTGCATGGGGCAGTTCTTAGCTACCTTACCTACAACAAGGCATTCTATGCCTCGATCAAAATTGCGAAGAAGTAGAAACATTATCTAATGCCCTATAAAAATACCAGCAAGAGGAAAGAAGCAACAAACTTGTTCTTTGGGTAGGTCTAGGTGCACATTTGGAAACCTAGGAGAATTATTTCAAATAGGGACACAAGACTTTTTAGTGCATTTTGGGTTACATTGTGGGGGAAGATGGATACAAAGTTAAAGAGGTTTATAAGATTCCATCCACATACAGATGGGAAGATATAAGTAGTCAATAAGACTTTGGTTAAACATTTTAGGGGTGAAAATCAGAAGCATATGAAGACTTGGGATGAAAATCTCATATATATACAACACTCTTATAACAAACAAGTCCACACTTCTACTAGTAAGTCCCCATATGAAACTTGTTTTGGATATTTGCCACCTTCACCTTTGGATATTATATGTGGGAAGCAAGGATGAGTGAGGGAGGATATTATAAGGGATTCACTAATAACAGAAAAAAAATTGTTCAAAAGATCCATCAAATCCATATACAAGTAAAAAATATACTGCACAAAAATACAAGGCTAAGGATGATCAACATATAATAGATAATTCATTCAAGCTGGGAGACATAGTATGGTGATAGTTGAAAAAGGAGAGGTTATAGAGTCCCGGTAGAAAAATCAAAGCTTTGTGATATGGTCCCTTTGAGATATTGGAAAAGGTAGGAGAGAATTCCTATAGACTCATTATACCACCATACATGCACATTTACTCAATTATGAATATAAAGACTCTAAAACTCTATGAGCCTTCCATGTCAGAGTAGGAAGAGGAGCATATCCTACCTTCTATAAAGGATTTGGAACCATATGCTAAAGCAAAGTAGACATAAGATATAATTTTGCAAAATAGGTTCATGACCACAAGACAGGGGTCACTTTACCTTTCGCAAATCAAGTTGAAAGGACAACTTCTAAGAAATGCTAAATGGTACACCCAATAGAAGGTGGAAGAAAATTTTCCTTGCCTCATTGAGTAGATGCTTTTGGGAAAAAAATTCCTCCCAAAATGGGGAGGTGTGTTCCAGATTGGATCATTATATTATTTTCCATCTATATTGATGCTTTAATAGTGGCAAACATGAAGGAATTAGTGTACAAGACCATTTTTACTAGTGATCCGTGTTTGTAAAATTTCATGTCCAAAATATTATGAGTCATTTTGAGGCCTTAAATGAACACTTTTTGTGTCCAAAAACATAAAAATCGCCTCAATAAGAGCTCATATGAGAAAGTTATGCCTCCAGGGATAATTTTAAGGATGGAAAATTATCTTGAAGTTTAAAAAATTGGCGAATCTCACTAGTCCTTAATATGCAAACTATAAAAATTTTATTTATGTATTTGTAAAATTATTCAAATTTATAATAATATTATTTATATTTTCTATATAATGTTGGCGATTTTTAACACAAAATAATTTTATATTGTAAAATTTGGGCGAATCATTTTTATAAAAAAATGGAAATTGGCGAATCTTTTTTTTTGAAAAACCATGGATAATTAGCCCACCTGCGAATATTAGCCCCTAAAATTTTCCATGTATGCCTCTCAGAAGTTGACATATTGAAATTAACCACTATAATTCGAGAGGATGTCATGTCAAACCACATTATTAGTGGAAAAGGGGCAAGCCACGTGATCATGATGAATAATACTCTAGAAGAGTCAATATTGTAACTTTAGTTAAGGGTTGAGGGAGTCAAACCTAACCACTAGTAGGTTATTGAGTTGTGTCATAACTAGGCCAATAGGAGGGAAATGCATTTCATTCTTTCTAAGGGCATTTTGTTCGATAGATTAGCAGAGTAGATGAGAGGGATAGGGAGAAAGCACACCAAGAGGATTTGTGCACTCTAGTAGCCCATGGGCCACATGCCTTACTTTTTTGTACTCACAACCATTTTATATTTAGAGAAACATATTAGAGCAACCTCACCTTCCAGTTGGGATTTCTCCATAAAGGGTTTTCCAAGTTATATCTTTGTCAATCGTGGTTTGATTGTTTTTATTTTGTTGTTCTAAATTTTCTGCATCATTATAATTTTCATACATACACAATAAATAATAATTTAGAAACTTATAAATATAGAGAGAAATTAACCCTCATAATGTATATTTAAAAGTTTTAATATAATTTTATCAAATCTATTGTGATGAATTGTCTAGTGGAATATCTCCAATGATTTACATATGACATTTATTATAGCATGGTTTATCCCTTGAACATAAATATTGTTTGAGAGTATATTTCACCAATTCCCTAAATTTTTAGTTTTAATATTTTAACTTCCCTATGATAAAATCATTGATAGGTAGATTTCTACATTAATATGTGTCCCCATAATTGTAAGGTGTTTGTATTAAATATTGATTTACTTGAGGATTTAGATCTTATCCATGTGATTCACTTTTATGATGGCACTCCACGTCATTATTATTTCATAAATAATTCTTCGCAAGTTCTTTCAAGGTCATCCTCAACATAGTTATAATAACCTATTACCTCTAATATCCAAACAACCAGTTCTTTCACTTCTCCACAAAGAAACACCCCATACCTAGAAAAGGTCCTTCTATTTAGTATTCATAGCATTGTAAATAACTCTTGAATATAACACTTTCTTGGGGGTGCAACAATACCTATTAAAATCTAAAAATCGCTAAATCTTGCTACCTTTCTATTGTAATTTTATTAAATTGTATTTTCTTTCTTATCTAGGGTTTTTCAATTTATAAATTTGAAGGGAAGATATTCATCCAACTTTTCTATGATAAAAATTGCAGAAACAATTGAGCTTTAGTTATCAAGAGAAATTAAGTACAAGATTTAACAAAAATGGTAAATTAAATATTTTATTTTTAAACCTTTCCAATATTAAAAATTAACAAACTACTCAATAATAAATTTATAAAATTTTAATTAAACATAATAAATGGATAGATTTTACTTTCACAATTAAAAAAAATATACACCGAATCTTAAAAATTAGCAAACCACCAAATGAAATAATTGTAAAATTTTAATGAAACAGAATAAATGAATATATTTTACTTTCAATATATATATATATATATATATATATATCTTCTGAATTAATAATAACACTAATATGAATTTCATATGACTTGAAAAAAGTTAATACAGTTATATTTTATAGTTAGTTTCTGTTATCAGCCTATTTTGATATCCATGTATCACTGACGCTTATCCCTCATATTGAGATCACTTTTTCCTGACAGGGGGAGACTTTTTGAGCCAGTTTAACCCTTAACCGTAGGCAGGAAGCCTTGTTCCTGTGGCCAAAGGCCTATAGTTGCTACCAGGCCCTCTTGTGCCCGCGGACAAGGCCCTATTTCACTCTTTATGTGTCTCTAACAAAGGGAATGTTCCAAAATGACTTAGTCCCTAGGAAATCTGTTCAATTCCTCACTTATTCGAGCTGGCCAGGACTCATCAATTAGAAGCTTCTGTAACTTCTCGTTGTCCTAGGTGTCCATATTCATCCTCCCAGGACCTATCTTCTACCTATTTATCTTGGATGGTCAGGCTAGATTTTGGAGAGCTACACTTTTGCTGAGTTGAGATCTTGATCTTATGCTACCATTTTGCCGCCATATAGAGAGCTTGTGAGGTCTTAGTCTTATGTGAGTGCTCTTCATACTCATTAGTTGGATCTAGTGTGGAAACTATTCTGTATCATGGAAAGGAGATGCAAAAGTGAAGGTATCAAATTTTTGTATAATTTTTATGAGATTAATGAAGATCTATGTTCTCTCCCTTACATAATTATGTTTTAGAAGATCTTTTGATTGGTTTATATTGTTGTTTATCTAACAAAATTCCAAGGAATATCTCTTATCGTCCTTGAGCGTTTTTGTTTGTGTGCAGGTGTTGCTTGAGTGGAGCGCGAGGATTCTGCTACGAAGTCAAGATCCATCCCCAAACTGCGAGGAGGAAAGGTACCATTTTCTCTTCCTCATCGTGTAAAATCGATTGCATGTTGCTTGATGATAATATGGGATTGCGATCTATTGTGTCTTCTTAGTATTGTCTCTATCTAGTGATCTAATCGGACACTAGATCGCAGAGTAAAAACTCCTTACAATTTCTAATGCAACAAAATGGGTGCTTTCAATGAGAGCACACTCACTTTGGTGTTTGGTTTGCCTTTTATCCCTATAATATCCTCTTGTTTTTTATTTGTTGATTTTCTTTGAATTTTTCCAACTGTTTCCAACTATTTTCAGGTTTTTTTAACCTCTCTGCTTTGATTTCCTACTAGCCACTGTGCGAGAAAATAGGGAATTTTTAGTTTTTAACCCTAGATGCGACCTTGTAAACTTGTGCCTGCAGCCAGGGACCCCTTAGTCACTGACTGGAAATATTGTGCCCACAACCAGCCTGTTTCAGGTAGTTCTATGTTGGTGGCTAAGGATTTCTTCCCTTAAAAATCCTTTGCCTCCAATCTGAAACTTTTGTGTCTGCATTTATACAGTCTAGAATTTCTGTGTACCTCCTATATCTGGTCCATATTTGTCTTGATCTAAAATATTTCTTTGGATTGTCTAAGTTCCTCTTTAGATGAATTTTTCTCTTTCATTAGGAATCAAGCTTGTCATTGCTTACCGATCTATTGAAAACATATTTGGGTTATCAATTTGTTGTATCTGATCAACTGTCATGTGTCTCTGATATGATCTATGTTGGTCAGTTTGTTCAATATCTTCTGTTACTCATTTTTGTGCAATTTTATTCTTGAGTTTTTATTGGTTTCCTTGGATTAAGTTTTGAGTTTTTTCTCTTGAATTAATTATCATACTTGGTTGGTTGTATTCAATAATTTTTTAGATCTAATTTACATTTTTCCTTCATATTTTGGGGTTGCTTCTCATTTTCATTCCTTCTTGTTGAGTGATCTCTTCAATTTTTTGGTCATTAGTGTCACAAATGGTGGTGTTGTGACCAGTTGCGTAGTTGGCATCTGATAAAGTTCTTTAGAATTTTTCTTTGCCTCTCGGGTTCAGTTTAGTCCTTTGTAGGACATTGGCCCTGGTGGAGACATTGTGTTGTAGCCCTATCTTGATTAACATTTCCTTCTTTTGCTTTCACTTTGGCCTTCTTTTTTATTGGTTTGAGCGTCTTTGATTGGGCTTTTCTTTCCCTAGTTGTTTCACTTTTGGAGAGCTTTGCAGTCTTGCTTGGGAGACTTGTTTTGGTCTCTTTCTCAGTTTGATTTTTGGGTTTGTTTTTTTGGTCATTAATTCACAAATTCTTGGGATATTTTTAATTTAGGAAAAAATCATCTGACTATGAGCGCTAAGGGTCAATGATATAGGGACAAAAAAATATGTTGATAACAGATAGGGGTACACCAACACTTTCTTAGGTCAGGGTCTTATAGATAGGAGTGTGAGTTAATTGATCCAAGACCACAAAATCAACTTAGCATCTTGTGGTAGGGATTAAACTCCATTTTTAGTAGTGTGGTATGGGAAGCCCTTCATACGAGAGGGTCAAGCATGAGGTCACACTTGGGCTAGGTGGGGTGACATGACCCATTTCGCTTAGTTTCGGGTGGCGTGATATAGTGGAATTGGAACACATACAAAAATTGTTTTTATCACTTAGGGACAGGGAAAATTTTAAGGATGGAAAATTATTTTGAAGTTTCAAAAATTGGCAAATCTCACTAGTCCCTAATATGCAAAGTATACATTTTTTATTGCTATATTTGTAAAATTATTCAAATTTATAATTATTTTATATATACTCTATTTAATGTTGGCAATTTTTAACGTAAAATATTTTTATATTGTAAAATTTAGGCGAATCATTTTTATAAAAAATGGAAATTGGCGAATCTTTTTTTTGGAAAAATCATGGAAAATTAGCCCACTTGTGAATATTAGACCCTAAAATTTTCCATGCTTGGGGAACACTTCAGAAGTAACTCTCAAGGGGGTTTAAGCCTTGGCTCTTTTTTTGGGTTAAGTTTCCTACCCTTGCATATTCATTTGTCCTGTGACTATCCCCCCAGGTCATGTTATTATACGTGGTGACCATAGTGCCCTTTCTTTCTATGCTTCATACACATGTGCAGGTTCAGGGTGGTGTTCTCTATACCTAGAAGAAGGCCCTTAAGTTGCTTAAGTAGGCATAAAATCCCTCATAATGTGAAAAGGGATCACAATAATAACTAGATCAAACATCCTCATGTGTCGACAAATTCAAGTTTTACCAAGTCAATAGCATTATTATGAGGAGTGGATCCAAAATAAATACATCTCAATGTTAATGAAGATCAAACTAGCTAGTCAAAATGAAGACACCTTGAGTGTGAAAACAGACAATGCATGAAGATCCAGTCAAGGTTGATCCAATCAAGATTGCTCCAGTCAATATTGAATAAATCAAACAGTGTTGTAAAAGGTTGAGTTAGACTAATGGAGACAACGCAATTTTGGTGGAGGAGCCTTTGCATGGAAGCAACCTCATAATTGGGTGGGACCCTTGGTGAGGAAGCTCATCAACTATATAATGAAAGAAATGGCAACCAGATGGGGCATGATTGAATATTATATTTTGTATGTGGTCTTTTTAGACTTCTTTCATTCTTTGGTTGTTTAGCTATGTTTTCTGCACTGTTTATTGAAGGGTTTTTCTCATGCGGGAATTCCCTACTCTTTCTTGGAGATCTTTTTTAAGAAATCTAAGGAGAGCCTTCTAAGCTACATTTTCCACTATCAAGCACTTGGAACACCAGGGTTTAGACTAGATCTCTGTTTTTTAGACTATTTGATTAATACATGAGAATATCTATTTTATCTCTATATTTCTAAGTATAAACCCTCAAATCATTGCGTTGTCACTTTTTGCAGTAATTACGTGTTGTAGTAGTCTTGGGGTTTCATCATTTTTGAGTTGTTTTGAGCATAGGAGGCCTGTTTAACTAGGCTATGATGATTTTTTTCTGATTTCCTCTTGGATTTGGTTGTAATAATTCTAGATCTAATGGAACCATGGGCTACATTTTCTGTTGATGCTTATATTTTTGAAAAATATGTTTTCTTAGCAAGTATTGCTAATTTTTCCATTTTGGGATATTACAGTGGTATCAGAGCCTTAGTCTTGGCTCAGCCTATGTTCACAATCATGGATTCCTCTCATGCGGAGGAGAAGATATTCAAGAGAGATAAAATTAAAACCTTATTGTATGGAGGGAAGAGGTTCTCAAAACTTCTCTCTCAAACTCTGCAGGATATAAAGAAAGACATCAAAGAAATTGTTGGGAAAAATACTGAGAGGGGGGGGGGGGGTGAATCAGTATTTAGAGCTTACTAATAAATTTTACTTTTTCCTTACTAAATTCAATACATAACTTTAATGAACCCAACTCACTTATACATGCAGATATCCTTACGAAAACTTGTGTATTACCAGAGATCTTATTATGCATACAATTCTTTACTTAGATCAGTACATCATTCATTCATCAGATGTTTAGTAAGAAATAAGCATGTGCAGTAAGAATAGAATAAATCATCACACATAAGAAACACACATGAACACCAGGGTTTAAGGTGGAAACCCAATTTGAGAGAAAACCATCGTTGTTGTCGTCTCTGTCTTCAATTTTTATTATAAAGAAAACTACTTACAATCATGTACTAGCGTAGACTCATACCAGCACGCAGGCACCCACCTACAGAAGGCTGTAACCTTCTCTCATTCTCTAGCTACTACTGGAAGGGAGCTTCAACCCCCTAATCTCGTTTACCAGCCACTCCTGGAAGGGAGCTACTACCCCCTGATCTCGTTTACCAGGCATCACTGGAAGGGAGCTACTACTCCCTAATCTCGTTTACTAGCTATCACTAGAAGGGAGCTACAACCCCCTCATTGAAGGCTTCGACCCTTAGTTCCACCATGGGCCATGTTTCATCAATTTTCATATTGGATCCAACAGCTTCCACACAACACAACTTGTAGGCCTCTTTTCATTAGATTTTAAGACTAGACCCACTCCACACATTTAAGCTCAAAGAACATCAAACTGAAACTTATAACTCCATCAATTCATTCATTGAATCATCAACCAATCAACCAACAATTGATCTTTAATCATAATAAACTAGCAGCATAATTAGTATTCAAACAACTCAGATCTAAATGAAGACATCTTGACATACAACAGTAATACAAAAAAACAGATTAGAGATTTCCTTCTGCACAATTCAGCAAAACCCTAGATTACATACGCGCTTTTACTTCACTGAACCCACATATATATGCTCTTTCATAGAGACAAACCCACATATATATCTGCAACTATTTAAGGACTGAAGGACTGACCTTAGATTCCATATGTGCTTTTGCTAAAACTAACCCGCATATATATGCACTTTGGATGCGACGAACCTGCATATAGATCTGCAAACATTGCAGGGTTGCACAACTCTTCAAACAACTCAGATCTAACCCTTCACTTCAGAAAACATTCGCCACATCTCAGATATAAACATTCCATAAATAGATCTAGAAGATATATAGTCATTTCAGGTCTAGAGATCCTGATCCATCATTTTATTCAGATCTATCAATAAACTGTAACCCAATCCATGCAGATATACTTCAGAGTGAAGCATCTATTCAATACTCAGAAACCAGAATTGATATGCAGATACAAAATCAACCCTGAATAGTCATTAATTCAAATGGCATACACTACTTTGCTTCACTAAAGCTGCTTACATACACGCTTTTCTGCACACCAACCTGCGTATGCCTCAGTGCATACTGTTTACATAACTGGAGAAAACCCTAACTGTCATACGCGCATTTCATGAAGCGAACCCGCGTATATACGCGCTTTTACTAAAACCAACTCACGTATAGATCTGTAAATGTAAATTTTGTAGAACAGACCAAATCTATAAAACTTGCCCATATTTCTTCATTTTCTTCAGCAGACTTGTGCCAGTTCTTCATCATTTCTTTAGTAAATCATACTAGAGATTCATCATCTTCAGATCTAGAGATATTGAACCATCATTATATCCATGGGTGTATCATAGATTCAGATCTACCAATTAAAAATAGAGTTCATCCATGCAGATATTCCTTAGAGAAATTTATTCATCAACAACCCTTACACATGCACACATTGCACTATGATCTTCTTCTCCTTAAATAGATTTAGCTTTTACCAATACCATGAGTCAAAACCACTCAACTGCTGACGGTAATCCTGGATAGAATTAAATAGATAATACAACGCTCAATACTGTGGGCTAATACCATGGTATTTGTAAAGCCCCCTGGTATTATAAATGTGGAACACAAATGGGCATACGCGACTTGGGACGTACTTATCCACGTGCATACGCAACTTGGTCTTTAAAAATCCACGTATACATTGTGACATATTGTATTTATCATTTCTCTGGCACTTACTGGAATTCTTTTCTCTCTCGCATCTAAGCTAATTTGTAGCTACATCATTCTTACATCTTTAACACGTAGGTTGCTTATCATAGGCAACTCATCAAGTAGGTTTCCATCAAGGACAACTTCATCAAGTAGGTTTCCATCAAGGACAACACATTACATCATATTTCCAACAGAAATGAGGAGGGAAAAGCATGGAATTCCCTCAACAAGAAAGATATATGAGGAAATATTCGGTTCCTCAACTTATGGATGTGAGCATTCAGCCACATCATCATTTCTAAAATGCTCTACTAGCCATATGTTCATGACAAAGAATATGGAGAAAGGATATGTGCCAAAGAAGGAGACTCTTGGTGATTATTTGCAAGAGTATCAAGCTCAATCTAAGGGGTTCAAAGATCACTTGAACTTCCAAGGGTTTTTCAAGATCAAGGAGGAAAGAAGCACAAGGAGAAAACAGCAAGGTGTGGGTTGATTTTTTTTATATACTTTCGATGGATCACCTAAATGTCCAGCTAGAGTTTGGGTGGAGGAGCTAGACACCTATGTGCAACATCATCAAGTTTCAGAAAAGGAAGCCATCAAAGTAGCAACACTGCATATTGAGGGTAATGCTTATGCTTGGTGGTTGTTTGAATATTTTTCCTTAAAGAATTCAAACACATCTACTTATGCAAAGTTCATTAGAAGAATAGTGGAAAGATTTGATGAAATTTTTTATGAAACACCTTCTATGGATTCTATCAAACCAAGTCAAACAAAACCTCTGCATGAGTTGGGAGGGTCTATAAATCCAACTCAATTTTAGAAAAAACATTGAAGGGGATGAAAACTTGAATGATACTCTGCTAGAGGCAAGATCCCCATTGCATGATCAGCTTTCTTCTCAAGAGAGAGACATGGTGATTCCTCCTTCAAGGGATGGCCAAGATCTAAGGTCTCTTCTTGTTGATGAGGCATTTTCAACTATTGATAAGAAGGAAGAGAAGGTTGGAGGTAACAGCGCAGTCATATCCAGAGCACATCCAGTACCTCATGAAGAGGAAGATGGAGCACTTGCTCCAAGGAGGGAAACTCTTGCACTCTTGCAAGGAGTTCAAATAATCTCACATGTAGAGATCATGGCACAATCCATGTGCAGCATGTGCCATCAATATCAAATGGTGAGATCTTGAAGATAGAAGGAAATAGATAGAAGGATAAGCATCATATGATGAGAGGCACACACTTTTCTCTATTTCAGAAGTTTGATGCACAAAGGAGGCAGGAGGGCTTATGCAATGAAGGCATGGACAAATCTGTCCACACACATGTTCATCCTACTCTATGTCTTGATGCTTCCTTGCATGGAGGCATTCCACCAGGGAGACCCCCTGATTGGAAGAAAAATAAAGTTTTCTCTCGACTATGGGTAGCATTTACATACTTGGCTAAGGAAGGAGCCTTGGGAGAAGCTAGCACAACACATATATTCTTTTATGGGTTCAAAGGAGAGGTAAGCAATTTTCTAAAATTTACATTGCTATCTCCCACTCATCTATTTGCGTTGAGAAATGAGAATTCAGAAGTCTATGGTAGCATGGATGTGATTTCCAATGGCCACTTCATATCCTTGGGGCAGCCAATGATATTTTCACACATAAAGAAGATTTATGAACATGACAAGAGGATATCAACACTCTCGCATGCATGGGCCAAATTAAGGAAGTTCTGGAAAACAAAAAATTTCCTAAGGGAGGTTGATTTTCATCTACTTCAATCTTGTCTTGAGCAAGATTAGTTGCAAGAGAGGTAGCAAAAGAAGGTTGATAGTACTCCAACATGTGACTTTGGTATCAAGCATGTCAAAGAGGAGAGCCATGCTATGACAGGGGTTGTATTTCATATTTCTACAGTGTTGTCATTGTTGGGGAGCCTAGATCCTTATTGGGAGTCCCAACTCTTGATGGAATATTCCAAGGACCTCTTCACATGTAAGGTTCTTGATGGGAAAGTAATGGATGGGAAGTATAAAGTAGTTGATGGGGTCATTTATTCTCATGATTAGATCTATTTGGCTAGAGACTCTAAGCTTAAAGATGCACTACTTAAAGAAACCTATGATATCTTGCTTTCAAAACCCACTAATTTCATTAAAGCATATCATACTATCTTAGATGGATTCATGTGGGAAAAATTCAAAGAGGAAATGCACTCTCACATGAGGAAGTGCATGGATCATTCGATGGTTGAGGAGAAACATAGCTCTTGGGAAGAGTTATCATTACCACCTCCCACTACAAGGAAAAGACCCTCTAGCGGATGTTTTTGAGGAACCCCACAGAAAAATACCCTAGACGCCCGTTTCTAGTGGAGGATCCTAGAGTAGGTTGGTAGGTGGAGGTTTTTGAAGATGTATTTCTTCTGGTGCTCTTATCAACCTAAAATGCACTGGTGCATTCAATATGACAAAACACCGGTGCATTACAAAAATTGGCACAACGGACACCGTGTGCTCCGTACACACATGCCTAGTGCATTTTATTTCTATAGAGCATTGGTGCTTTACATGTCGACTGCAAAAATACCGTCCAGTGTGGAATAAATGAAACGCACCAGGGCATCCACAAAACAAGCGCACCGGTGGATGGTTAAATAAAAAAAAATATGGCAAAAAAAATGCATAAAACATTGGAACATCAGAAATAGTGGGCTCTGTACACACCCTCCCGGTGCTTTTAATTCAGCAAACGTGCCGGTGCGTGTCATATCTTTAGCCTCGATGCCTCATACAAATTGTGCAGAACATAAAAGTCCTGGTGCTGAATGACTAAAATGCAACGAGATCCCCGTAAATGCTGCACACAGGAAAAGGGTTTAAAACAAACAAAATTATAGCCAAAAAACCGCAAAAATCACTGGTTCACCAGGCACTGTTACCGGTGTGTCAGGTTACTGTACAACCTCGGTGCATCACAGCCCCATGCCCCAGTGCATCATAAAAGTAAGCGGAACATAAAATTCCCGGGGTGGAATGATGGAAACGCATCGGGGTCCCATAAATGCCGCGCACCGGAATAGGGTTAAATAAAAAAAAATTATGGCTAGAGAGGACCAGTGGAGTCACTAGGTGGAGGATTTTTACTTCTTTTATGGCTGATTGTTGTCCACCATCAACAATCAAAAACCTTTCTTGGACAACATTTGATTTATCTAAATTTAAATGAGGTTTTCTGAGTTTAGAGTTTATCTAAAATGTTTATAACTCAAAATTCCCCAGTATGGTCACCACTATGTTGGCTCCCTGTGGTTTGCAAGAAAGGCAAGACCAAACACTACAGGGGCCACATTAGAACCACTTTAGAATCCTGGGACCTAGCCTTCCCAGATTCAGAGAGGGATCTCTCTATATAAGTGTTTTCAATTGATATATCTTTATGCTCTTTGTTCAAGATATTAGGCTAGTTATGAAGTTCTAAGGATTTGTTTGTTTTTTGGTTGGATTAAATGATGGATTGAAGGATGAATGGTGTGATTAATTGAGGAGATGTTTCGGCTGAACAAATGGACTATTAGAGGTAGAAAACCGTTGGGCTATGGAGTCATAAAATGGTTTAATTGTTCATGAAATATGCAAGGGATTTCATAGGGCAAGCTAACTATATCAAATGGATTATTTAGATTAGGTTGTGATATGAAACAATAAAAAGTTGTGAAGGTAGCAAAGCTATAGTTAGTTAAGAATCTTCTAGCTCTACTTAGACAAGAAAAGGCTTTCAAAGTAATTGTTTGGAGTAAGTCAAAGGGTAGGAAAAAACATAATCCTCTTTGGACAAACTTTAATAAGAAACCTTTAAGAAAATAGTCCAGTAATTCAAGAAATACTTTCAGACAAATAAGACATGTAAGATAAACAGTAAGAGTGGTCTAAGATAAAACAGAAACAATTCTAATCTGCTTTTGACGAACTCTTAAAAGACTCTTCAAATAAACATTTCAAGACATACCAAAGGGCAGGGCATACCATAGACCTCACTGGTTCAGACTCTAATAAGTGTACTTTAAAGAAAGGTCCTGAATACAATATCTCAAGCCCTACTCAAAGGAAAATGGATTCACCAAAATTTCCTTGGTTTCACTCTATTGAATCATTTCCAAGACAACAAGCTAGATGTAACTAGAAGGCAATTAAGAATCTTCTAATCAGATCTATGTAGAATAAAACATAAATATAAAGAAGACAGACAGAAATAGGGTGCTACAGCAGCAAATCCTAGTCTAAAACTTCTGCTTCTTTATTAAAGAAAGATCAGCAAAATGGAAAACATAATGAGAAACAATAACAATTAGGAAAACTTCACCATTGACATATCTTAAGGATCCTATGAACATGCTTGTATTATTAATGACCAAACCAATTACATCACTCCATGTACAATAGCTCTCTGCAACTCAGAGCTTTCTATGGTTTAGTCTAACATTCCTCAATTAGCTCAACAACAGAAATCAATCCAAAGATCACCAAGTAACCAACATTTTTAATGAGGCTCATATGTAATATTTATATTCAAATGAGGAGGTGCTACTATGCTAGGGTGTTTAATTTTCATTTATTACAGAGTTAATGATTTTTGACTGTTGAGACCATGCAAGGCCCAAGGTAAAAATATTTGAAAGATTTTCTCTGAAATAATAACTTTGTAATAACTGTTGAGCTGCTTTAAAATATCTCTAACTATGTAATAACTGTTTGATGCCTTTATTGAAAGAAATAGTGTTGTAGGTGGCAAAATCTATCTTTTGGAGGAGTAATTGCCTCCTTGTTGTGTTATTCAAAGTTGTATTTGGGTGATCTGCCTTCATTTTATTCATCAAACTTCTGCATTAGGCCTTTAATCTTTGATTAAACCATCATAATCTGCTTCACTGTCTTTTTCTCTATTTCTGCTTCACTCATCTAACTGTGGTTGTCCTCTATGTGCAGGAAAGGTTTCTTCATGGGTATAAAGGTTTGCAACCCATCAATGATCATGATTCATCGAGGGTTGAGTGCTTTATGTGAACCCTTGGCCTTATTTACATGTATTTGCCTCTCGGATTGTCATCTAGAGGCTATAATTTGTCACTTTTTGACTGGGGGAGGGCATTTCAGGCCCTTATCCACCATAAAAATAACCTGCAAAAAACACAAAACAACATTAATTTAAAACCTGCGGGATTGGATTCAAACTACATTTTTGGGTTCTTGAGGTGATGAGGGTGATCTATAGAGGAGGGGGGAGTGTAGAGGGATAGTTCCAGAGGTGGAATTATGGCAGGGAGGTGAAGAAATTCACATTTTGGCACGGGAGGAGGGAGGCGGTTTCGGAAAGCCAGGGTGGTTTTCGCGTAGGGTATAGATCGTAAGCGGTTTTGGGCAGCGGCAACGCGATATGGTCCAGAGCATGACACGCTGCAGGGAAAACCCACCCATTTCGCGCGGTCAAGGGTTTTTCATCACTGTGGAGCGATAAAAAGGTGTCTTTGTAACTCCTAATTACCTCACATTAATTGTCAACCCAGAGACGACTTTTTGTTTCAAGAGTGTACTCAGTCTGAGGCGGCTATTTACTCAAGAGTAATGTTTGTGAAGATGTAGTATAGAAATACAAATGCAAAAATAATAAATGCTTGAAAAGAAATCTGCTTGAAAAGAAATCTAATTACAAATGACAGAAATGTAAAGACTACACTACAGCAACCTTGCTAGACATCGATTAGGGATGCAGTAGTAATGAATCGTTCCCCTAGAAATCGATGTGAGATGACCAAATCTGGGGACCTGGAATGATTAGCTCTACCCTCTACAGTTTAGAGATCTCAAAGCAAGTGAAAACAACTCAAAGGAAATGAAATCTAAAACACAACTGGAAAGGAACAACAATCTAAAAGCAATGAACAGGAATTGAATAGCAGCGTAAAATAAACAGTGACTTCAATTCATAACCAAGCAAACTAGATTTCTACTCTTTAATCCTGTCGACAGCCACGCAACAATCAACTATCGTAATTCATAAACAAAAGGAATAACAACTGGAATTAGATACAGAAAAACAACATTTTATAACAATTAAATCATGAATCATGCTTCTTGTAAAGAATGGAATAACAATGACTCTGTATTTGATCCAATTAGCAATAACTCAATTCTTTAATTGTAATAAACGAACTTCACACAATAGAAATAAACTAATAGAAATACAAACAGCAGATCGCTCCACCAGGGCCGGGCCCTCAACCACCGGTAAAGCATTGCTGTGCTTTACTCCAGCGCTTGAGAAATGGAACAACAGTGAACTCTTTTATTAATCAGGCATCAATAATGTTTACAAACAGCTCACACTCTCTTAACAAGAGCCGATGCACAATTCTGCAAATTACAATAAGAAAAGTCTCTCCATCCTCAATCATCCCCATCTCTGATCTCTGTTTTCATTTAAATAGAGAGAGATCAGAGAGAAGTTACAATAAAGATAAGTACAACATGATTTACATTACAAAATTGGATTGCTTCTAACCATTTGATCAACAAGAACAAGGCGAATTTGGCTTTGCAGCTGAGATTTGGAGGACGGCCGCAACCACAGATCTGAGAAAATCGTGCTCAAAGAACCCTGCGAATCTCTCAACACAAGCCGAATTTGGGCAAACCGTTCTTTAGTAAAGTTAATTGGGTCCGTTCTGGACAAAACCCATGTTCCGGATTTTCCAGATTCGTCTTCATTTGCTCAAAATCTCAACCGCAAAACTGTCACTCCTTATTCCAGCGCATTTCTGAGTTGGCACTTTTAATGATCAAATCTTCAATCTGGAAATTATCTTGGAGGCTAAAAATGGTGAATAATGTTATAACCAACTTATTAAAACCATCATCGATAAAATAATTCATAATCATCAATTTATTAGAAATAAAGGAAGATAAATAATATTCATCCATAAGAGCATAAATCATTTATAAAATGGATTTAAATAATAAATTATAATAAATGACGTGATGAAGAATGGTAGAAATTGGTGGAATAAGCGTTCACAAGCGATAATAATAATGGCATATTAACGGCCCAACATACCCCCACACTCAATATGTTGCATGTCCTCATGCAACGAAAACCTGAATATATTGCATGTCCTCATGCAACCCAAAGACAAAAACCCATGTGTTAACCAAGCAATAAAAATTTGAGAACAAATGAATGCTTCCTTAATTAATGAATATTCACTTTTAGTAATCTTGATGAAGGCATAACAATTTTTATATTGACATTCAACTATATGTATATATGAAGTTGCAACAAAATATGATATAAGTAACAACAAACTTCATTAACCATTTTCTCAAAAACTACAAACCAGCTTTTGTTGAAATTTGGCAAGTAAATTTATAATATATGAATGCCTTTATGATCCAAAAATCAGATCGTTTTGATACACGGATCATGAGATATAAATAAAATGGCTGTAGGTGAGAGTGCATGATTTTCGAAATTTTATGAACCAATTTATCTTGAAATTGTCTGGGTTTGTATTAATGATACGTCTGTGTTTTCCAAAAATCACAAGAATTGAGTTCATAGTTTTAAAAATATTATGGAAATCAATTTCTGCACTGAGATTGTATGCCTTAAATGAGAAAGAAAATTGAAAACATCCATCATGCGTAGCAATTCCTCCCCCTCTCTGAAGAATTAGCATGCCCTCATGCAATGCTAGAAAACAAATAGAGGTGGTTGCCACCATCTGTTGAATTCTATGCTTGGTGTAAAACAACATGGAATAATGGAGGTGTTGAGAATGAATAAGAATAACAATGGATGATAAAGAATATGGATGACATGTCATAAGAAAGAAATGAATGAAAGGAACACTCCCCCATACTCGAAAATGATATGCCGCTGAAAAAGGGAAAGTGGTAAAGATGTGGAATGAAGAATGATAAATAATGCTCAAAATGGATTTTCATGAAATTCTCCTAAATTCGTAATAAATCAGAAAATTATGCTATTTTACCTCAAGTTTTACCTCCAAAAATGTGGAATGACATATATGGACTGGCAGTTGTTGAAGCTGATGTAGACAAAGTTGGTGCTGAAAGTGATGCAAAAGGTGGAATCTAGGTAAGCACATCATGTCTGAAGAATTGTTCACGTTCGCGAGTTGCTCGAGCCTCTTCTGTTAGTTGCAATACTGTAGTCATGCTGTGAATAGAATTCTGCCCATACTTGTTGTTCTCCGATAAACAAATCACTAGTTTGCATACAATGTTCTTGAATCCATAGTGTTAGTTTTAAAGAGCAATAGATTCAGATGCATGCAAAAATTTCAATCAGAAAAACTTATCAAATCAACAAGTTATGGCAGAGTGCAGTAATCATATCACATGCAATCCCATAATGCAGACATTCCCCCCTCCAATTGAAAAAGGAATTCCATGACCATAAAGCATATGAGAGGTGTTGTGCTGACGGCAAGGCAAGGGAATGAACAATATATCAGTAAACGAAACATAGTACACATATCAATGATAGGACAACGAGAGTTATGATTATAATGAGAGCAGAGTGTGTAAAGATAGTTATGAATAAGAGATAGGACGCTTTGGATTGATGATAAGTTACGAAAAAGAGAAAAAGAACAACAATATGCCAAAAAGATGCTTTGCTGATGGTATTCTAGCTGAAAAATGATGTGATTGATTATAAAACAATTTCTCATGCATAAAGGTTCAAAATAGGGAAAAAAAAGTAAGGAAATAACTTCTCTGATAAAAAGAAAAAAATAAGAAAAGGGTATTATAATAATAATTGACGATAAGATATAACTTCAATACCATAAGCAGAGCCACTGCCGCCAGCAGGCGTCCATAGCCTCGGCAGGGTTGCTTTTTAACCCATATGAGCCAGAATCCTCAATTTATAACTAGAGAGTTACATTGTTGTTCTATAGAAGAGATCAATGTGCTGGCATGGTAACCAGACAACCACACTGCCATTCACTGGGATGTAGCAAAAGTGATCAGGCCGGCTCGTGATGAGACCTCCTGTTCCAAGGATAATTGGGCTATCCAATGGATCATAACCCTGGTGTGGTGGCCATAATGGGAATGTCACTTTGTTACAGCCTTATGAACATGGTAGGCTGGCTCGTAATGAGACCCCCTATCCTCCATCCGCGAACAAAATTTTGTTATTATTACACATTTTTATGATAAAAAGAGGGAGGCTCAGCATTCCTTAAGAGCAGGATGGTGGAAGAAGTTGAACATGTCAATAGAAAAAAATATACCCATAATCTCATTTATTACAGACAGAGAAGATTATAACCAGGAAGGGTGGAACCAACATGGTATTAAGATGATCAATCAATATCATGTTCAACAGAAAACAATGCAGTAAAGTAGTATATAAATAATTGTGTCCCTTTTGAAAATAATCTATCATCAAGGAGTTGTCATGTTAAAGATCATAACATGAATGATATTAACTTGCTTCAATAGAATCCATAATTCTTGTCCTCATAAAAGTAGTGTACTTCATGCCATGAAAGGGAATCAGTAAAATGTGGTTGAGATGAACTAGGAATAATCCCACAAGAGGAAGGAAGGGTTGCTCCCAAAGTGTTGCTTCTTTGAAGGAACAACAAAACACTCAAAAAAATTGTTGTTCCTTGTAGGGAACAACAAAGGAAATGCACACCAAAAAGAAAAAATACACACAAAAAAAGTGTGAAAATGCAAATGTCATTCCTTTGGAAAAAGGAACAGCAAAAACTAAAAGTGCCGTTCCTTTAGAAAAGGAACAACAAAATGGACAATCATACAATGCAAACATGCAAAAAAACAAATTAGCTGTTCACGGTATTGATGCTGAGGATGAGTTACACTTTGAATGAAGCAACACCTGAAACACAAAATATAAGAGAAATTAGAAAAAAAACAACAAAAACAGTATGTAAATAAATAAATTAAGTTACAACAGCTATGATGTTATGTAAAAAAAAATGATCTCTTTGAAAAATGTTTTGGCAGTAGTGATAAGACATGAATCTTCAAATTGAAATCAATTCTTCATTTCTTCTATTACGAATCCGTTGGGTAATGAGTTAGATGAAATTTCTTTGTTTCATAAAATTTCTTTCAAAAATCACTCGTCCATAAATTGACCTTCTTTATTTTCCCAAGACCTGCAAAAAACGAGTGTCTACCTGCAAGAAAACATTAAATCATGGAGAAAGAGAGGTGCGCGGGCTCCCCTAATCCAAGAATTATGCAAAAAAACTAACAAGTATTTACTCTGTAGAACAAATCCACGGAGAAAATAACAAAGTAAAATTCGTTTATTACCTGCGGGAGAGCAGTGGCCAATCATGCTAACCTGCAGTGTTTTAATCACAACTTCTTTGTTTTTCGTCGAAATTGAGTGATTCCAAAGCAAAATAAGAGCTAATTCAAAGGGTTATCTCCAGTAGCAACAGGTTTTAAAAATTCAATGCTATGATATGTCAAATTTGTTTAGAACAACCTGCATAATAGAGTCATTTTCGATTACCCAATCTAGACCAACGATTGATATTTCAAGCATAGATTCTTCGTTTGATGTCGGATTCAAATGATTCAAATTGGAAATGAAAGTATATTTATTTATTTATCTCCAATAGAAACAGGTTTTGAAGAAAAGAAGAATTGATAGGTGAAATACTGTAAGGAACATCCGGAAAAACAGAGTTTTAAGGGTGCTGATTTACGATAGACAGTCAGTATTTTGATCATAACTTCTCCATAAGATATCGAAAATGAGTGATTCCAATTGCATTGGAAACTAGATTCATAGGGGAATCTACCATAGAAACAGGTTTTAAAAATATGGTCATTTAGGCCTCCAAAAACTGACTGTCCCAACTCTGTTCCTGAGCTGCCCGCTAGACATCCGGTCAATGTTTTGGTTCTAACTTTTTCGTTTCAAATCCAAAATGACTGATTTAAATTGGGTTAGAAAGTAGACATCAAGGGCTATCTAGGGTAGAAACAGGTTTTAAAAATATGGTCATTTAGGCCTCCAAAAACTGACTGTCCCAACTCTGTTCCTGAGCTGCCCGCTAGACATCTGGTCAATGTTTTGGTTCTAACTTTTTCGTTTCAAATCTAAATTGGCTGATTCAAATTGGGTTAGAAAGTAGACATTAAGGGCTATCTAGGGTAGAAACAGGTTTTAAAAATATTCATTTTTGGTCCCTCAAAACATGACTGTCCCGACTGTTTTTCCAGAAAGTTCATCAAGCCCGCAAGCCAAAAAATGATATTCAAGCATTTTTTCAAATTGGTGATAAAAAATGAATATGAGTGTTTGTAGAGCTATTATTTCCATTATAAGTCATCTACATACACAAATGAATTAAAAAATTATCACCAATATTGATTTGCATAGCATGTTGCAACAAAAAAACAACTAGTTTTACATAAAAAACAAAATGCATTTATTTATTCCTTTATTTATTTTATGTTTTATACTAACCTATTTTGATTTGAAAAATGAATATGACTACGTATATGAGTACTTCCAGTGGAGCCATTTTCGAAATAAGGCTTCATGTATACACATACCCAAATTTGAAAAATGCATATTAATGAAAATTAGGGTATGAGAAGCCAACTTCCCTCGAAAAAATGGTATCAAAAATTGTTGAAGCATAGAGTGATGATGCAAACACGTGATGGAGTGAAACCAATCTTCAATATATCCGTTACTTTCTTGATTTCCCATCATACCATGAAGTTCTTGAGCTTTTAAAATGGTTTGTTGGTACAACCTAGAAGAAACCTCATTTGCTTCCATAGCTTCTACAATTTTTGAATTTGAAACATTCTGAATCTCATTGTAAGTTTTCTCTAATGGCGCATGTGAGATAGAATGGGTGGGAAGGGTGGGTAAATTTGGCAATTCAACATTGTAAGCATGTTGTACTGGTTTATTGTGGTGAGGGTGTGGAATTAGTTGAGCAGGAAATTGTGTATGGAATAGAGCATTGTGATGATGTGTTTGGTTGGGTTGAGTGGATAAATTTGATATGCAAGCAGGATGTTGTGAAAGAGCTGGTGGAGAATATGGAGAATGTGCTTGTGCTACAAGATGAGGGAGAGTAGTCATGCAATCATAAGGTGAACCATGCCAAACTTGTAGATAAGATTGGTGGTTATATTGGAATTGACATGGCTGCCCTAGAACATGAGTATTCCATAATGGATTATGCAAGTAAGAGAATGGAGAAGAAGTGTTTTGAACCATACCTGTTGACCTTGTTGTAGCTTCCTTATCTCTTTGATATGCTACTTCCATCCTAGATAAGGAAGAGTGAGTATCTATGGGCTGCTCCTTTCGGTCATGAGGGAAAAACATTTCATCAAATTCTTCATTTTTATGAACCTGCAAAACATCCAATTTTGAGCTTAGAGAGCTAATAAAATCAACTTTAAAATTTTCAAATAAATCATTGATTTCAGCTCTTATGTCTCCTATTCTTGTAGCAGATTTGGGAAAGAAAGAACAAACATCTCTAGAATTCTTACCAGCCTTGGAGATTCCTCTTGAATACCTTATGCACAACTCACAAACATCATCATATGATAACTGAAAAACATCACCTTTTCCTATCAGATTTAAGAGTTCTAAAAATTCATCTTTGATTCCTTTAAGAAGGAGTGTTTTTAAGGTCTCTTTTTCCAAATGCTTATGCTTTGATTTTTGAAGGTTATAATGAAATCGATCTACATAATCCTCCAAACTTTCATCTTCCCCTTGTATCATACCGAAAATATCTTCATTGGATTTGCAATAGTCTTGGTACTTCTTCAAGAATATGTTCTTCATGTCCTCCCATGATTGGATGCAATTACCACCTAGGCTCATGAACCATCGGAGAGCTGCTCCTTTTAGAGTAAGAGGAAACACTTTCAATCTTTGATCATTAGTACAATAATCATATCCTCTACAAAGTATTTCGAACTCAAATAAGAATGTATCCGGATCTTCATTTGCTAAACCATGAAAATTTGGTAGAGAAGATGGGGGAATTATGTGCATTTGTGTCACTCCTCCTAGATCTTTGATAGGAAATTCAAAAGTAGAAACGTGAGCCATTTCTTACCATAATATAAGATGTTTTTCATGTGTTTCTTCGAGGCTCCTTCTTCAAATGTTCCTGTCAATCGGTTAGTGAAATGGGTGGTGCTTACATCACCACTTGAATGAAATCATGTGATTTATTTTTCAAAATTTCTATTTTTTTCCTAATCATTCACACAAAAATTCAAACATCTATTTCTACACAAAAAATTAACAAATCTGCCGGAAAGCGGGCGGGGGAGCAGGGCTGTTACATGCTCTGTACGCAGGTTCTTACCTTCCGTTTTTAATACCCAATTCTCTCCTAGCAGGCACTCATCAGATTCACACTACTCTTTAGAAATGGCTACACTCTCCCCGGCAACGGCGCCAAAATGTGGAGCGATAAAAAGGTGTCTTTGTAACTCCTAATTACCTCACATTAATTGTCAACCCAGAGACTACTTTTTGTTTCAAGAGTGTACTCAGTCTGAGGCGGCTATTTACTCAAGAGTAATGTTTGTGAAGATGTAGTATAGAAATACAAATGCAGAAATAATGAATGCTTGAAAAGAAATCTGCTTGAAAAGAAATCTAATTACAAATGACAGAAATGTAAAGACTACACTACAACAACCTTGCTAGACATCGATTAGGGATGCAATAGTAATAACTCTTTCCCCTAGAAATCGATGTGAGATGACCAAATCTGGGGACCTGGAATGATTAGCTCTGCCCTCTACAGTTTAGAGATCTCAAAGCAAGTGAAAACAACTCAAAGGAAATGAAATCTAAAACGCAAACTGGAAAGAAACAACAATCTAAAAGCAATGAACAGGAATTGAATAGCATCCTCAATCATCCCCATCTCTGATCTTTGTTTTCATTTAAATAGAGAGAGATCAGAGAGAAGTTACAATAAAGATAAGTACAGCATTATTTACATTACAAAATTGGATTGCTTCTAACCATTTGATCAACAAGAACAAGGCGAATTTGGCTTTGCAGCTGAGATTTGGAGGACGGCCGCAACCACAGATCTGAGAAAATCGTGCTCAAAGAACCCTGCGTTTCTCTCAGTACAAGCCGAATTTGGGCAAACCGTTCTTTAATAAAGTTAATTGGGTCCGTTCTGAACAAAACCCATGTTCCGGATTTTCCAGATTCGTCTTCATTTGCTCAGAATCTCAACCGCAAAACTGTCACTCCTTATTCCAGCGCATTTCTGAGTTGACACTTTTAATGATCAAATCTTCAATCTGGAAATTATCTTGGAGGCTAAAAATGGTGAATAATGTTATAACCAACTTATTAAAACCATCATTGATAAAATAATTCATAATCATCAATTTATTAGAAATAAAGGAAGATAAATAATATTCATCCATAAGAGCATAAATCATTTATAAAATGGATTTAAATAATAAATTATAATAAATGACGTGATGAAGAATGGTAGAAATGGGTGGAATAAGCGTTCACAAGTAATAATAATAATGGCATATTAACGGCCCAACAATCACGGGCACAATTAAATTTTTGATATGAGCGATGGATGTGATATGCAATATGTGTCGGGGGTTGTTTATCGCGAGTGCGATTAAATTTGTGATATGAGCAATGGATGCGATATGGCGATGGATGCGATATGCGATATGTGCCAGGGTTTTTTTATCGCAGGTGCGATTAAATTTGTGGTATGAGCGATGGATGTGATATGGAAATGGATGTGATATGCGAAATGCGTCGGGGGCCGTCATATATTAGGGTGAGAGATCGATGGTCGTCGCATGCCTTGCGGGTGATGAATGGGCGGTCAAATCAGTGGAAGTGGAGGATGGCAGGTGAGGTGGCCATTGGATCGGGGTTGATCAACAATGGAGATGGCCCGATGAAGGAGTAAGGCGGGTGAGGAAAAGTGGGCATGGGTTTAATTTTTCAAAGGTTTGGAGGGGTTTTATAAGGTTTGCGGGGGTATATAAAATAGAAGGGGCAGAGGAGTTTCGAATAGGGAAGGGGCTAGGATAGCAGAGAAAATTGTTTTATGAGGGCGAGGGGCTAAAGTTTAAGCTGAAAATGGGCTTTAAGGGCCTGCTTTCCAAAAGGGCAGGTATATTTGTAGAAACAAAGTTTCTGTAGGGGTTTTTGAAAGTAGAAAAATAGATATGGAATGAGGGTGTAGGTGGGGTAATAAAATGAGGAACTTAGGCCAAAAATGGATTTTTCTCTAGATCAAAAGGGTGAACATTTTGAGAAGGCAAAGGACAAGAAAGCTTAGTGAAAAATAGTCAAACTTAGGATGATGAGGGAAGTGAGAAAAGATAGCTAATAGGACAATTATGCTATCTTTAGTTTCTTGTAAAACATTCACAGTCATCTAGTGAAATCTGTAAAATATAGGAGGATAACAATGGCTCCAGCTGGGGAGGGCAGCTCCTTTAGGAGGTTTCAAGAACCTCAAAGAAAATATCTTTGGAAGAAGTAGACCAGTGCCTCGATTTTCACCTTGATAGAGCTCCTTTTAGCTTGATGACTTACTGCTTTGAAGAAGTGATCTACAGTATCTGAATCATAACATGATTAATTCCAACTCAAAAATATACCTACCCATCTTACTTGTTCTAACATTTTTTCTTCACTGGGTGCATTTGAATTAGCCAACCCTTGACATTATTTCTTTTTTGAAAAACAGGAAACTAATCTACTTCTACACTTATATCATCCCAAAGTTCAGATTAAACTAATGAAGTTATTATTTCTCTACCAAATCTATGTATCTATCAAGAATAAGCTATTTGAAAGATGTTCATTATCTATTCTATGACAAAAAATTGAAAACATAACCAGATCAAGATTAGATAGTCTGATCTGTTATGACTAGTGGTACTTTGTACATTTCTGCCTGCAGAACTTATTTTGCAAAAAATTAAAAACAAAAACTTTGAGGGCTGAAATTTGGAATTTGCTCTTTATCCCTCTCTTTCTTTATTGGTCCAGATTTTGAGCTTTGGGACCAAATTTTTTTCCTAATCTAATCTAATCTTACTGATAAGCCAAGTTTAGACAATTTAGCAAATCCTCATTTACTAACCTATCAGCAAAAAATTTAAAATCTATTTAGTCATGATTAGGCTATATGACTAAATAAGGCTTCTCTTCAAGTAGTGGTATTTGGACTTGCACACTTTCAGAACCTAGTCTTTTTTGGTATGGGGCTATACCTTTTCTTTTTTTCTGCCCTCTTTCTTTTTCTTTCTTTGTTTTTGTATTTCCTTTTCTCCTTTTTTGCTCAAGCAATGTTATATACAATGAATGAGGCTAAAAACTAAGATTTTGAAAAAAATGATCAGATGGATGAGCTTATTTGTATACCTATCTATCCTAATCTAATGAAATTTCTATTGTCTTAAGTGATACAATAGTGCCAGTGTAGCCAGTTAAGTAGTAACAAAAATAAGTAGACAACCTGACTGCTTATTAGAGGAAACAACAATACACCTTGATTATGTGTCTTCATAACCAAGGTTATCATATGTAGTGGAAACTTCTGATGTATTTGATTCTTGTGAAGAATCCATATATGGAAATTTGAGCCAATCAAGACCTCCATGTAATCTGATATAGGATAAAAAAAAGCATGATGTAAAATTTTTGCTTCTAGGCCTTTCATGACTGGTTGGTTGTCTGCATCCCAAATATTAACTTTGAAAACCTCATCTTCAGTCTGATTCTTGAGAGAACAATCATCCTTAGCCTATAAGTCAAAGGGTAATAAAATTTTCTCTTGCTTAGAGGAAGCGATACTTTCGAAGAAGGGTCTCGGAAATTGTATGACTGAATTTGAGAATTCAAAATTTCAATGTCAGTTTCATATTTTTTAACCACTATCTTCAGAAAAATTTTCCTAACTTCAGGGTTAAACTTGTTAGACCTTAAAATGAGAAAGATAACTTTTAAGAGATCATCATCATCAAGTTGAAGTTCTGATAATTGATTTGAAATTTCACCATATAGAAGGTTTGTCACAAACCTTGACATTTTTTTCAATCAGTCCAAGAAAGAGTTCACTGCATCTTTGCAACCTGTCTAGAATATTTTACCAGTGGATTCTTTAGATCTATTGAGAGTTGTGGAGTCGCCAGTTGGAAGGTTTAGAACTTTGATGTCGACCATCAACAAGATTAGGATTGATTTAATCATTCCTAGGGGAGTCTTTGAGGATTAGTGGGGTTAACAGGGCTGCCAAAGACCAGTGGAGTCACCAAGTGGAGGATTTTTACTTGTTTTATGGCTGATTGTTGTCCACCATCAGCAATCAGAAACCTTTCTCAGAAAAAAAATTGATTTATCTAATTTTAAATGAGGTTTTATGAGTTTAGAGTTTATTTGAAATGTTCATAACTCAAAATTCCCCAGTATGGTCGCCACTATGTTGGCTCCCTGTGGTTTGCAAGAAAGGCAAGACCAAACACTGTAGGGGCCACATCAGAACCACTTTAGAATCCTCGGACCTAGCCTTCTCGAATTCAGAGAGGGATCTCTCTATATAAGTGTTTTTCAATTGATATATCTTTATGCTCTTTGTTCAAGATATTAGGCTAGTTATGAAGTTCTAAGGATTTGTTTATTTTTTGGTTGGATTAAATGATGGATTGAAGGATGAATGGTGTGATTAATTGAGGAGATGTTTCAGCTGAACAAATAGACTATAAGAGGCATAAAACCATTGGGCTATGGAGTCATAAAAGGGTTTAATTGTTCATCAAATCTGCAAGGGATTTCATAGGGAAAGCTAACTATATAAAATGGATTCTTTAGATTAGGTTGTTATATGAAAAAATAAGAAGTTGTGAGGGCATAAAATATATAGTCAGTTAAGAATCTTCTAGGTCTACTTAGACAAGAAAAGCCTTTCAAATTAACTGTTTGGAGTAAGTCAAAGGGCAGGACAAACCATAATCCTCTTTGGACAAACTTTAATAAGCAACCTTTAAGAGAACAATCTAGTAATTCAAAAACTACTTTCAGACAAAGAAGACATGTAAGATAAATAGTAAGAGTGGTCTAAGATCAAATAGAAAAAATTCTAATCTGCTTTTGACAAACTCTTAAAAGTCTCTTCAAAGAAACATTTCAAGGCAGATCAAAGAGCAAGGCATACCATAAACCTCACTAGTTCAGACTCTAATAAGTGTACTTTAAAGAAAGGTCCTAAAAACAATATCTCAAGCCCTACTCAAAGGAAAATGGATTCACCAAAATTTCCTTGGTTTCACTCTATTGAAGCATTTCCAAGACAACAAGCTAGATGTAACTAGAAGGCAATTAAGAATCTTCTAATAAGACCTATGCAGAAGAAAACATAAATATAAAGAAGATAGATAGAAATATGGTGCTGAAGCAGCAAATCCTAATCTAAAACTTCTGCTTCTTTATCAGAGAAAGATGAACAAAATGGAAAACATAAGGAGAAACAATAATAATTAGGAAAACTTCACCATTTACCTAGCTCAAGGATCCTGTGAACATGCTTGTATTATTGATGACCAAACTAGTTACATCACTTCATGTACAATAGCTCTCTGCAACTCAGAGCTTTCTATGGTTCAGTCTAAAATTCCGCAATTAGCTCAGCAGTAGAAATCAGTCCAAAGATCACCAAGTAACCAACATTTTTAATGAGGCTCATATGTAATATTTATATTCAAATGAGGAGGTGCTACTATGCCAGGGTCTTTAATTGTCATTTGTTTCAGAGTTAATGATTTTTGACCTTTGAGACCATGCAAGGCCCAAGGCAAAAATATCTGAAAGAGTTACTCTGAAATAATAACTTTGTAATAACTGTTGAGCTGCTTTAAAATATCTTTGACTGTGTAATAACTGTTTGATGCCTTTATTGAAAGAAATAGTGTTTTAGTAGGCAATATCTCTCTTTTGGAGGAGTAATTACCTCTTTGCTGAGTTATTCAAAGTTGTCTTTGGGTAATCTTCCTTGGTTTTATTCATAAAAATTCTACATTAGGCCTTTAATCTTTGATTAAACCTTCATAATCTACTTCACTGTCTTTTTCTCTATTTCTGCTTCGCTCATCTAACTGTGGCTATCCTCTGTGTGTAAGGTTTATTCATGGGTATAAAGGCCTACAACCCATCGATGATCATGATTCATCGAGGGTTGAGTGCTTTATGTGAACCCTTGGCCTTATTTACATGTATTCACCTCTCGGTTTGTCATCCAAAGGCTATAATTTGTCACTTTTTGACTGGGGGAGGGCATTTCAAGCCATTATCCGCCATAAAAAAAAAAAAAAAACCTGCACAAGACACAAAACAACGTTAATTTAAAACCTGCGGGATTGGATTCAAACTACATTTTTGGGTTCCCGAGGCGTTGAGGGCGATATATAGAGGAGGGGGGAGTGTAAAGGGAGAGTTCCAAAGGTGGAATCATGGTGGGGAGGCGAAGAATTTTCATTTTGGCGTGGGAGGAGGGAGGTGGTTTTAGAAAACTGCAGTGGTTTTTGCGCAGGGTATAGGCGGTAAGCGGTTTTGGGCGGTGGCAACGTGATATGGTCCAGAGCATGACATGCGGAAGGGAAAAACCGCACATTTCATGTTGTCAAGGGTAGTTCACCATGGGCGCAATTAAATTTGTGATATGAGTGATGGATGTGATATGGCAATGGATGCGATATGCGTCGGGGGTTGTTTATCGTAGGTGCAATTAAATTTGCAATATGAGCGATGGATGAAATATGGTGATGGATGCGATATGTGATATGCATTAGGGGTTATTTATCACAGGTGCGATTAAATTTGTGGTATGAGCGATGGATGCGATATGGCTATGGATGCAATATGCGGTATGTGACGGAGACTGTCAGATATCGAGGTGAGAGATCAATGGTCGTCACATGCCCTTGGGGTGATGAACGGGTGATCAAATCAGTGGAAGTGGAGGATGGCGGGTGAGGTGGTTATTGGATTGGGGTTGATCAATGGTGGAGATGGCCCGATGAAGGAGTAAGGCGAGTGAGGAAAAGCAGGCCCGAGTGTAATTTTTCAAAGGTTTGGAGGGGTTTTATAAGGTTTGTGGGGATATATAGAATAGAAGGGGTGGAGGAGTTTCAAATAGGGAAGGGGCTAGGATAGCGGAGAAAATGGTTTTATGAGGGCGAGGGGCTAAAGTTTAAGCTAAAAAGGGGCTTTAAGGGCTTGCTTTCCAAAAGGGCAGGTATATTTGTAGAAACAAAGTTTTTGTAGTGGTTTTTGAAAGGAGAAATACAGATATGGAATGAGGGTGTAGGTGGGGTAATAAAATGAGGAACTTAGGCCAAAAAATGGAGTTTTCTCTAGATCATTAGGGCGAAAATTTTGAGAAGACAAAGGACAGGAAATTTTAGTGAAAAATAGTCAAACTTAGGATGATGAGGGAAGTGAGAAAACATAGTTGATAGGCCAATTATGCTATCTTTAGATGCTTGTAAAACATCCATAGTCATCTAGTGAAATCTGTAAAATACACAAGGATAACAGTGGCTCCAGCTGGCGAGGGAAACTCCTTTAGGAGGTGTCAAGAACCTCAGAGAAAATATCTTTGAAAGAAGTAGACCAGTGCCTTGATTTGCACCTTGACAGAGCTCCTTTTAGCTTGATGACTTACTGCTTTGAAGAAGTGATCTGCAGTATCTGAATCATACTATGATTAAATCCAACTCAACAATCTACCTACCCATATTACTTCTTCTAACATTTTTTCTTAACTGGGTGCATTTGAATTAACCAACCCTTGACATTATTTCTTTTTAGAAAAATAGGAAACTATTCTACTTCTACACTTATATCATCCCAAAGTTCAGATTAAACTAATGAAATTATTATTTCTCTACCTAATCTATGTATCTATCAAGATTAAGTTGTTTGAAAGATGTTCACTCTCTATTCTATGACAAAAAATTGAAAACATAACCAGATCAAGATTAGACAGTCTGATCTGTTATTAGCAGTGGTACTTTCTACAGTTCTGCCTGCAGAACTTATTTTGTAGAAAATTAAAAACAAAAACTTTAAGGGCTGAAATTTTGATTTTTCTCTTTATCCCTCTCTTTCTTTCTTGGTCCAAATTTTGAGCTTTGGGACCAAATTCTTTTCCTAATCTAATCTAACCTTACTAATAAACCAAGTTTAGATAGTTTGGCAAATCCTCATTCACTAACCTATCAACAGAAAATTTAAAATCTATTTAGTCATGATTAGGCTGTATGACTAAATAATGCATCTCTTCAAGTAGTGGCATTTGGACTTGCACACTTTTAGAACTTAGTCTTTTTTGGTATGGGGCTATACCTTTTTTTTTTCTGCCCTCTTTTTCTTTCTTTCTTTGTTTTTAGTATTTCCTTTTCTCCTTTTTTTCTCAAGTAGTATTATATACAATGAATGAGGCTAAAAACTAAGATTTTGAAAAAAATGATCAGATGGATGAGCTTATTTGTATACCTATCTATCCTAATATAATGAAATTTCTATTTTCCTAAGTGATACAATAGTGCCAGTGTAGCCAGTTAATTAGTAACAAAAATAAGTAGACAACCTGACTGCTTGTCAGAGGAAACAACAATACACCTTGATTATGTGTCTTCATAACCAAGGTTATCATATGTAGTGGAAACTTCTGATGTATTTGATTCTTGTGAATAATCCATATCTGGAAATTTGAGCCAATCAATACCTCCATGTAATCTGCTATAGGATCAACAAAATCATGATGTAAATTTTTTTCTTCTAGGCCTTTCATGACTGGTTGGTTGTCTGCATCCCAAATATTAAATTTGAAAACCTCATCTTCAGTCTAGTTCTTGAGAGAACAATCATCCTGAGCCTGTAAGTCAAAGGGTAATACAATTTTCTCTTACTTAGGGGAAGGGAGACTTTCCAAGAATTCTTTAGGGTCTGAGAAATTGTATGACTGAATTTGAGAATTCAAAATTTCAATGTCAGTTTCATATTTTTCAACCACTATCTTCAGAAAAATTTTCCTAACTTCAGGGTTAAACTTGTTTGACCTTAAAATGAGAAAGACATATTTTAAGATATCATCATCATCAAGCTTAAGTTATGATAATTGATTTGAAATTTCACCATATAGAAGGTCTGTCACAAACCTTGACATTTTGTTCAATTAGTCCGAGAAAGAGGTCACTGCATCTTTGCAACATGTCTGGAATCTTTTACCAATGGAGCCTTTAGATCTATTGAGAGTTGTGGAGTTGCCATATGGAAGGTTTAGGACTTTGCTATCCACCATAAACAAGATTAGGATTGATTTAATCATTCCTAGGGAAGTATTTCAAGATTAGTGGGGTTAACAGGGCTACCGAAGACCAGTGGAGTCACTAGGTGGAGGATTTTTGCTTGGTTTATGGCCAATTGTTGTCCACCATCAGCAATCATAAACCTTTCTTGGACAAAATTTGATTTATCTAATTTTAAATGAGGATTTCTGAGTTTAGAGTTTATCTGAAATGTCTATAACTCAAAATTCCCTAGTATGGTCACCACTATGTTGGCTCCATGTGGTTTTCAAGAAAGGCAAGACCAAACACTGCAGGGGCCACATCAAAACCACTTTAGAATCTTGGGACCTAGCCTTCCCGGATTCAGAGAGGGATCTCTCTATATAAGTGTTTTCAATTGATATATCTTTATGCTCTTTGTTCAAGATATTAGGCTAGTTATGGAGTTTTAAGGATTTGTTTGCTTTTTGGTTGGATTAAATGATGGATTGAAGGATGAATGGTGTGATTAATTGAGGAGATGTTTCGGCTGAACAAACGGACTCTAAGAGGCAGAAAACCATTGGGCTATGGAGTCATAAAAGGGTTTAATTTTTCATCAAATCTGTAAGGGCTTTCATAGGGCAAGCTAACTATATCAAATGGATTCTTTAGATTAGGTTGTGATATGAAACAATAAGAAGTTGTGAAGGCAGCAAAGCTATAGTCAGTTAAGAATCTTCTAGGTCTACTTAGACAAGAAAAGCCTTTCAAAATAATTGTTTGGAGTATGTCAAAGGGATGGAAAAACCATAATCCTCTTTGGAAAAACTTTAATAATCAATATTTAAGACAACAATCCAATAATACAAGAACTACTTTCAGACAAAGAAGACATGTAAGATAAACAATAAGAGTGGTCTATGATAAAATAGAAACAATTCTAATCTACTTTTGACAAACTCTTAAAAGAGCCTTCAAAGCAACATTTCAAGACAGACCAAAGGGCAGGGCATACCATAGACCTCACTGGTTCAGAATCTAATAAGTTTACTTTAAAGAAAGGTCCTGAAAACAATATCTCAAGCCCTACTCAAAGGAAAATGGATTCACCAAAATTTCCTTGGTTTCACTCTATTGAATCATTTCCAAGACAACAAGCTAGATGTAAGTAGAAGGCAATTAAGAATATTCTAATCAGACCTATGTAGAAGAAAACATAAATATGAAGAAAATAGATAGGAATAGGGTTCTGAAGCAGCAAATCCTAATCTAAAATTTTTGTTTCTTTATCAGAGAAAGATGAACAAAATGGAAAACATAAGGAGAAACATTAACAATTAGGAAAACTTCACCATTGACATAGCTCACGGATCCTGTGAACATGCTTGTATTATTGATGACCAAACCAGTTACATCACTCCATGTAAAATAGATCTCTACAACTTAGAGCTTTCTATGGTTTAGTCTACCATTCCTTAATTAGCTCAGCAACAAAAATCAATCCAAAGATCACCAAGTAACCAACATTTTTAATGAGGCTCATATGCAATATTTATATGAAAATGAGGAGGTGTTGCTATGCTAGGGTGTTTAATTGTCATTTACTACAGAGTTAATGATTTTTGACCTTTGAGACCATGCAAGTCCCAAGGCAAAAATATCTGAAAGAGTTGCTCTGAAATAATAACTTTGTAATAACTATTGAGCTACTTTAAAATATCTCTGGCTGTGTAATAACTGTCTGATGCCTTTATTGAAAGAAATAGTGATGTAGGTGGCAAAATATGTCTTTTGGAGGAGTAATTGCCTCTTTGCTGAGTTATTTGAAGTCGTCTTTGGGTAATCTGCCTTGGTTTTATTCATCAAACTTCTGCATTAGGCTTTTAATCTTTGATTAAACCTTCTTAATCTTCTTTGCTATCTTTTTCTCTGTTTCTGCTTCGCTCATCTAACTGTGGCTGTCCTCTATGTGCAGGCAAGGTTTCTTCATGGGTATAAAGGTTTTAAACCCATCGATGATCATGATTCATCAAGGGTTGAGTGCTTTATGTGAACCCTTGGCCTTCTTTACATGTATTCGCCTCTCAGATCGTCATCCAAAGGCTATAATTTTTCACTTTTTGACTCAGGGAGGGCATTTCAAGCCCTTATCCGCCATAAAAAAAAAACTACACAAAACACAAAAAAACGTTATTTTAAAACCCGCGGGATTGGATTCAAACTGCATTTTTGGGTTCCTAAGGCGTTGAGGGTGATCTATAGAGGATGGGCAAGTGTAGAGGGAGAGTTCCAGAGGTGGAATCATGGAGGGGAGGCAAAGAAATTCACATTTTGGTGGAGGAGGAGGGAGGAAGTTTTGGAAAATTGGGGTGGCTTTCGCGCAGGGTATAGGCGGTAAGCAGTTTTGGGTGGCGGCAATGCGATATGGTCCAGAGCGTGACACGCAGTAGGGAAAAACTGCCCATTTCACGTGGTCGAGGGTTGTTCATCGTGGGTGCAATTTAATTTGCAATATGAGCGATGGATGTGATATGGCGATGGATGCGATATGTGATATGCATTGGGGGTCATTTATCGTGGGTACGATTAAATTTTCGATATGAGCGACATATGCGATATGGCGATGGATGCGATATGCGATATATGCCAGGGATTTTTTATCACAGGGGCGATTAAATTTGTGGTATGAGCGATGGATGTGATATGGCGATGGATGTGATATGCGTTATGCACGGGGGGCTGTCAGATATCGGGGTGAGAGATCGATGGTCATCGCATGCTCTAGGGGTGATGAACGAGTGGTCAAATCAGCGAAAGTGGAGTATGCTAGGTGAGGTGGCCGTTGGATCAGGGTTGATCAACGGTGGAGATGGCCCGATGAAGGATTAAGGTGAGTGAGGAAAAGTGGGCCCAGGTTTAATTTTTCAAAGGTTTGGAAAGGTTTTATAAGGTTTGCGGGGGTATATAAAATAAAAAGGGCAGAGGATTTTCAAATAGGGAAGGGGCTAGGATAGCGGAGAAAACAGTTTTATGAGGGCAAGAGGCTAAAGTTTAAGCCGAAAATGGGATTTAAAGGCCTGCTTTCCAAAAGGGTGGGTATATTTGTAGAAACAAATTTTTTGTAGGGGTTTTTGAAGGGAGAAAAATATATATGGAATGAGGCTGTAAGTGGGGTGATAAAATGAGGAACTTAGGAAAAAAAAATGGGTTTTTCTCTAGATCAGCAAGGTGAACATTTTGAGAAGGCAAAGGACAGGAAAGTTTAGTGAAAAATAGTCAAACTTAGGATGATCAGGGCAATGAGAAAATATAGTTGATAGGCCAATTATGCTATCCTTAGTTTCTTGTAAGCCATTCACAGTCATCTAGTGAAATCTATAAAATATAGGAGGATAACACCCCCTCCTTGAATTTTAGGATTGGGTATAGACTCCTTGATAGTTTGGCTTTGCTGTTTATTTTTTTGTTATTCTTGTTTTTCTTACCACTGGATTGAGAGTTGTTCTTCGATTGATTGGACTTCACCTTGAGAACATTGGTGGACTACTTTGGAGTGGGTGCTTTAGTAGATCCATACACACATGTTGGGGCTTGCAGTATAACAATCAGTTTCCCAAGGTGGGAAACAAGTTGGCTCATGGGATCATAAACAAACCCAATCACGCCATCGGCATGTGGGCCAGGAACTAGTTTGGGCAGGTAAATGGAGGGCCTAGGGGTGTTAGGAAACACTTCATACAACGTACCCTACTGTGAATATATGAGTTCCAACTGTTTGGAAGCTAAAGTAGCTTGCTCTTCAGTAACGGCTTGAAGCATGGACACATCATTGGAAATTTGTGGTCGGAGAGATCAGATGAACCATTTACGTAGAATATCATCAGGCAACTTGGTTCTAACTAACCTCTTGCGATGACGCCACTCATGAATGTGATCAGAAATCAACATGGAATAATCTTTTTGAAATTGGAAAAAATGTCTCAGTCAAGATCATATGACGTAGGCAAATAGAAATTTTTCAGGAAATTTTGAGCTAAAGGGGAAAAATCACAGTAAGATACAATGTCTAACTCAATATACCTGGTTTGGTAGCATCCCCAGTTAACGTGTGTTAGAAAAAACAAATTTTAACATAATCATACACCAAAGAATTAGGTAAGCACCATAAATGGTAGATGGTGATGTGGGTGGACGCATTTTCCCCATGTTTCTCTTCAAACTTGGGAATATCAGATGGTAACTTGGTGGGCATAGGTTTCCACGAGGGATCATGACGAATGGGGTCATTAGTCAATTTAGCTAAATTCGGTAAATTGAGAGAAGATAGAAACATATTGTGAATTTTACTAAATGGGTCATAGGAAGGAGAAGCCCCTAACCAACCTTGCGGTCCCCCCATATATGAATTAGATGGATTCACTTGCTAGTGGAGAAAATGGTTTGCCCTAAAAAAAGGTTGTTGTGAGCCAGTATAACTGGTATATGGATGTTTACCTCGAGGGTAAAATCCTCTAGATAGCAATGGAACCCAAAAAGCATGAACTCTAATGGGGTTGTACCTAGGGTGAAAATAAGGACCACTCTACACTGTAGGACCGACATAAGGAGAATGACCCGGGTGGGACACAGTACTAGCAGCAGGGTTTCCCCTAGGTTAACTAGCCCCTCCAGTAAAATTATTGGTAGGTGGCACCCATCCAAAGAGAAAGCTATACCAAGCTTGTGACATACTAGAAGCTACATTTCCCCCAGGATAACTAAGGACAAATGGCGATCCCCCCCACATATTTCTGGAAGTAACCATGCCTAACTGAGGAATAGGAATGATTGGCTAGGAAAAGGTCAATGAATAAATCCCTTGACCTACCGGCTTACTAGGTTGGGGTACCATATTCGAGATAGAAGATGGTATGGGCATGAATACATTTGGGAAACTAGTGAGATCCATATACGAGACTGGTATACTTCCCTATGGAGAATTGAGAGCCGTGGATGGAGGAGTGGAAATGACCACACTAAGAGGTGGAAATGCTGACATGGCAGCCGAGACTGTTAGTGCATACATTAATGAAGTCTCAAACTCTTCCATGGGGTAAATGGTATATAAAGGCACGTAAGTGTAGACTAGTGTAGAACCATCTAGTTTTAACTGTAGTAAGGTAGGCCCTAAAGTATTGGTCAAAGGTGGATTGGCAGCAGCGTCAGAATCATCTACCAAAGTATCAATAGAAACCAGATCAATATTAGTGGGGTGAGACACATATTCCAACACTATGTGATGGTCTAAGTCTCGAGCGCCGACATGCACTCTTTGTGCAAGAGGAATGAGTCCACTTCGTTCAGGAAGTAAACCTTGAATATGTCATGAACGCCAATGAACAAATTCAGCTAGGGTGATAATAATTAAATGCAATATCCCAAAATGGGAAAATTAGCAATACTTGCTAACAAAACGTTTTTTTCAGAAATATAAGCATCAACAGACAAATTCAGCCCATGGTTCCATTAGATATGACATTATTACAACCAAATTCAAGAGGAAATCAGAAACAAATCATCATAGCCTTATTAAACATGCCTCCTATGCTCAAAACAACTCGAAAATGATGAAACCCCAATATTACTGCAACACAGAATTACTGTAGAAAGTGAAAACGAAGTTATTTGAGGTTTTATACTTATAAATATAGAGACAAAATAGATCTTCTCATGTACTAATCAACTAGGCTCAAAAACAGAGATCTAGTCTCCTTTACATAGATCCAAGAAGACCCGGCAAGGGTTTTTTGACATAAATGATGTACATGAAATATCTGTTGTAGATCTATGGCTGAATCATGCTGTGTAGCTATAGATCTACATAAAAATGGCTGAACATGCAAAGAAATGGTTGTAGACTCTCCTACTAGATTTTTGGGAAAAATGTTGATCCTCCTCCTAGGAAACTAGCTCATAAAAGTGGGGTTTTAACCCTTCCACTGCAACACCCTGAAAAGAACGTAGTTTCTCCAAGCGACTGCATTATAGATGTAGTTGAATACTTTTGTAGGTGCCTAATAGTGGAAAATGCAGCTTAGAAGGTTCTCCTTAGATTTCTTAAACAAGATCTCCAAGAAAGAGTAGGGAATTCCCACATGAGAAAACCCTTGCACTAAACAGTGCAACAAACTTAGCTAAACAGCCAAAAAATGTAATAAGTCTAAACAAACTACATAAAAAGTATAATATTCAATCATGCCCCATATGGTTTCCATTTCTTTCATTATATAGTTGATGAGCTTCCTCACCAAGGGTCCCACCCAATTATGAGGTTGCTTCCATGCAAAGGCTCCTCCAACAAAATCACGTTGTCTCCATTAGTTTAACTCAACCTTTTACAATGCTATTTGATTTAGTCAATATTGCCTAGATCAATCTTGACTGGATCAACCTTGACTGGATCTTCATGCATTGTCTCTTTTCACACTCAAGGTGTCTTCATTTTGACTAGCTCATTTGATCTTCATTCACATTGAACTGTCTTTATTTTGGATCCACTCCTCATATAATAATGTTGTTGACTTAGTCAAACTTGACTTTTTCCACACATTTTAGATCTTGTTCACACATGAGGATGTTTTATCTAGCTATTATTATGATCCCTTTTCACATTATGAGGGATTTTATGCCTACTTAAGCAATTTAAGGTCCTTCTTACCCATTTATTCATCTAACTAGATAATAAGAGAAAAATCAATATATTTATTAGCTGCATGCTAATTTAGGAATATTACAATCTTCCCCTCCCAAATGTTGCTTGTCCTCAAGCAACTACAAGGGTGCTACAAAATCTCCCCTCCTCCTCTTGTGGCCTCCACATCCAATAGTCTCCTCCATTGCTTCAGATATTCTGCAATAATTATGTCTCCCAATGGTTCCTCCCAAGTGTGAAAGTTGCCCTTTGGTGGAGAACCCAAATGTCTCTCATCATAAAATAATGGAAGGTCTATATGGAAACCTTCTTGTTGATCTATGGCCTCCTCAAGATAGAAGTAATGATAATTATGGGGAATTTTATCATCAATGAAGGACTTCCATCTCCATGCTATCATCCAAATGAAATGAATCACCTCCCAGTTTGGTAATTCATCGAAAAAATCCCCCCAAATGCTTATGAGAGGAAGTCCCAAGTGTTCCCCACAATCATATGGCCCACCTCATAAAGAAATAAGTGAACTATCATAGTGGCCATATCATTTCCCATGCTCCCCTTGAAACATGTAGTGCAAAAATTGTGGGAAATTTCTTCCCCAAAGGACACATCCAACCAATGTGTCTCTCCTCCAATCATGTTCCCAACAAATATAAGAACGTCTTCAGCATATGAAATCATAATAGAAATCATGCTAGCTGCCATGTGTAGCAAAAGATAAGGACAATGGTCCCTCATGTGAAACTAGTGTAGTTTTTCTCCTAACTGCCATAGAAAATGATATGACAAGTGTTTTTCCCAGCACTTGTTTGTTGTCCCATCCTTCTTGTATGCTTGGAGAAGGTGTATGATAGTTGGTGCTAATGAATTACAACATGAATAGTACATCATATCTCCAAGATCTCCCAAGGAGTGACCAATTTCACCATTGCTCATGGCCCACAGTGGCCTATGAAGCCCATAAGGAAAAGTGCCCCCTCTTGGAGCAATGACCTACACATGAGTGTTAAGAAAATGCAAGTATATAATAAATATATCATGATGCACATCAACATAATTTTTATCATACACTTGGTTTAAATTAGCAAGGTAGCTCATGGATGAGCTCCTTCTTACACCCAATGAATAAGGACACTACAAGGAAAAGACCCTCTAGCAGAGGTTATAAAGGAGGTTTTTAGTGTTATAAAATTGGCCAAAATTGTCAAAAAAACATATGCTACTACATCCGTTTCTAGTAATGGAGGTTTTGGCGGAGCTTTTAATGGAAATTCAAAACAACTAAAAAAAAATGGACGGCTGGAGATTATTACGGATGTTTTTTCATCGGTGCTCTTATCAGGTTTTAATGCACCGGTGTGTATCGATAGACAGCGCACTGAGGTGGTCGAAGGAGAATGCACCGGGCTGTTAAGGAAAATAACAGCACCAGGCCTGGTGTTGGTGATACAATGCACGGGGCCGTTCTAATTGGTCTTGGGATTTGAGCAGTGCCCATAGGTCGTATAAACGCACCGGTGTGTATGCTTATATAAATGCCCCGGCGCATCGTATCAAACAAATGCACCGAGGTTTACAATTGGTATCGGTATTCGTGTGGTGAAAATATGTCATACAAATGCACCAGCGCTTATTGACACATAAATGCCCCAGTGCATACTATCACACAAATGCACTGAGATTTGTAATTGGTATCGGTATTTGTGCGGTGCCTATTGGTCATCCAAATGTACTAGTGTGTATAAACAGAAAAGATGCCCCGATGCATAGTATCACACAGACACACCGCAATTTATAATTGGTATCGGTATTCGTGCGGTGCTCATGGGCGGTAAAATGAAACCAGTGGTATAGATACACAAACGCATTGGAGCATCGTACCGCACAAACGCCTTGATATTTTTAACTTTTTTTGGTATTTGTGCGGTCCTGATAGGTAGTATAAATGCACCGGTGTGCTTAATAATACAAGCGAACTAGTTTTCATTTTGTATTTTTTAGAAACATCGACCTGTGGTAGTGCAATTATTGTGATTGCTTTAAATTCATTATTCATCAAAATTTGACACATATTATAACAATATTCATATTAATTAAATTTTTATTAATGGATTTGTATGTGATGTTTAGATTAATTTGTTATATCATATCATAATTATTGTGGTTTTTTAAAATTCATTATTCATCAAAATTCAACACACATGTATATATATATATATATATATATATATATATATATATATATATATATATATATATATATATAGATATAGATATAGATATATATATAAGACATTCTTTCTCATACAAAATGGGACAATTATTGGTATCCCTTCATCTTTCAATTGGGACACTATGTCCATTACATTAAAGAAAATGTCTAATTTCACAAACATTTTTCCAAAAATAGTACAATGCCTTGCTTTTATATCCAAACATAGCGATCATCATTCTTTTCTTGAACTACTATCACTACTAGAGCTACTTCCATGACTTGGGTTATTTTCAAAAATGTTTTGTTAACGACGTTGATCGTTTACTTCTTCTTCACCTTCTTCCATGTACAAACATAAAAATAAACTGTAATGAGTGTATATACATTGGGGGGAATAATGAAAATTGAAATATTAAATAATATACATCAATGTAAATAAAAAATAAATGACGTACCAATGCAACAATTGACTCATAAACTATACACATTCTTTCAAAACCATGCAACATGCCATCTTTCAAGATTTGATCTGTTGGCGCAGTGCCATACTTTGTTTCCTGCAAGTTTTATACCCCATAATAAATCATATATTTAATATAAAAGATTTATTTTTTCTATTAATTATAGACGTATCTAAGTAAAACAAGATCGATAGATGCTTACAAATTCCATAATTAAGTTCTGATATGCCAACATATACGCACAACCCATATTTAAACCAATTTCAATCAATTCCTCTGATGGTTCTTCTTTGTATGTTAGCACCTATTTGGAGACATTTAATGATGATTTTTGTAAAACAAATTAAAAATACAAAAATGAAATCTAGTTAAGTTGTTATAAGGAAGTAACAATTACTCACAAACTTAGATATCAATCCTTTTCTTCCTTGTCATCCTGTTTTATGTGCTGAATGGGTTCCATTTTATTTTCTTTTCTGCAACAAAATACTTGAAAATTAATATTTAATGCCAAATTTTTTATTTATTTTACCTAATGATTAAAAAATTCAATGATTACATATTACATTTGCAGCACGTTGTTGTTGAGATGGTGTAATGTTCCTTTTTAGGAATTTATGCAATCTTTTCCTCAAGGACGCTGTATAAGGAAGACAATGTGAAAATAAACAGAAAGGGGGCTTGGATCCCCTTGTTAAAACATGAAACACTTCTCTTCCATACGTTAAGCTCAAAGAAATAAGCCTAGAGGGCTTATACAGATCTCCCCAAAACTAGATCTCTCAGCAATTGCTCAATGAGAGAGCTCACAGCAATACATGAACACAATCATGAAACTCTACAAATCTGAATAAAAAATAAGATGAAATATATTACATCCATCATGTAAATTAATGGATCAGCAAAAATATACAGAAATATAATGAGGAATCAATCCCTCATTCAATGAGAATCCACCTCCAGTAAAAAAACCATGAAATACAAGAGATGCAGCAACTGCATAAAATGCCAAAGAGCAGTGACAACGCTGTCTCTAGGAGTGTAGCTGCTGATATAGATGTAAATACATTAAATATGACTGAAATATACAAGAAATTCCCAAGAAAAGAAGAATGGGCTCCAATACAAGATTTCTAGCCAATCTAAGCGAGATTGCTAGAAAGGCCGAAAAATGTACAATGTGACAATTTGACTTGTCACTGCAACTGAATCAAAATATATAGTGAGGATATGGTAGATCTAAAATATTGATGCCCTCCTCCAATAATTCTCTTCAGCAGAAGGCTGATCCCTCTACTCAAGAACAAACCTCCTGATGAGCCCAAATGGCTCTCCTAGCAATTACCTCTGAAAATAACGCAGTATCAGCCCAAGACTACATTGTGAGAGATGGTGAGTACTTGTCCTGATGCCAAAGATCTGAAATGATGCCTTGGAGTCACCTCAGCTGCCCCTCCAAAGAATATGCAAGATCTCCCCTGAAGAATAAGCCAAAGGATGGCTCTATAAGTTCCTCTGTTGCTGCACCTAGAAACACAACGTTAATCTTCTATAGAAATAATGTTGTAACTGCAGAGAGAAACTTGGCCAAATTCCAGAGTGAAGAAATGAAGCTCAAACCCTCTCCTTCCTTGAGGAAGAGGTAGGGATTCCCGACCGGGAACACCCTTGGGTGAAGAACACCACAAACCCTGCTAAACAGCAAAGGGATGCAAGTCTTGCAGACCCAATGAAAATGATAAGCTAATGCATAATAAAAATGGGCTTCCATCTCCTCCTTATAAATCAAAGGAACCTTTCTCACCATGGGTCCCAATCACACTTGCTTCTAGCTCAAGTAAGTGAAGCCTTCACTAAAATTGCGTTGTCCAAGTAGGTGCAATGTATCTAGACAATTTTAGTTGACTTGGTCAAAATGACTAGATCATTCTTGATCCAATCCTGCTCACACCATGTGGTGCTCAATCCAGCTACTTTATTATCCCTCCTTTCACACAAGGAGTGTTATTTCTCCATCAAAAGGGGTTAAGGTGTCTCTTTACCCATTTTTAAAAATAAAATAAAAATATGCTAACTATAATGTTCCATTTTAGCTTGAGGCTAAAATTGGGAACATTAGAGTCCTCCCCTCCCACATGTTGCATGTCCCCAAGAAATTGCATAGAGAGAACAAAATTTCTCCCCCTTCTTCTCTTGTGGCCTCCTCATCAACAATCTCCACCACTGCTTCAAGATATGCTACAATAAATCTATCCTCCAATGCTTCCTCCCAAGTATGCAAACCGGAATGGTGCACATCATGAAAAGATAGAATGTGTAGGTTGAAACCCTCTTGCTTTCAAATGGCCTCCTCAAGGTAGGAGTGATGAAAAACATGGGAAGTATTATTCCCAATGAGTGACTCCCTCACCCATGCAATCATCCAAATGAAATGAGCCATCCTAAGTAGCCCAAAAAAGTAGTTCTCAACCCCGGATCTATGCAATATGTTGGGGTTGAATGGAGAGTTTAGATTTTTCCATCCAAGTAGTTTCTCCCTCCATTTATGATAAGTATGAGGAGGTTTCTAATACTGGGCTGAAATTTCATGGCCTCTAAAATTGGCCCAAGCCTCTCCAAAAAATAAATCAACCATGAAGTGCCTCCTCCAATAATGCACTCTCTCCCAATAGCTTCTCCTACATGAAGAGAGAAGTAGTGACATGGAAATCATGGTGTGCCCATTATCTCTCCTGAAACATAAAGAATGTACATTGGGGAGAATCATACTCCCAATGGGATGTCCCCATACCTCCAACACTCTCCAAGTAGTGCTCCCTTTGAATGTACAACCATCAGCAACACAAGGAAGCAATATGCAATGAAAACAACTTGTCATAAGACAACTAGAGAGTGGGTCACTACTATACTCATGGGACCAGCGTAGTGAACCTCTTGCCTGCATCAAAACTAAAAAAAAAAAGTGCTTTCCCAGCCACTTTATGTTTCCACAAACATCTCATAAGATGAAAACATGAAAATACAAATTGGTGCCAATGATTCACACTGAGAAATATGTGGCTTCCCCCACAAACCATCATAAAAATAGCCACTCCCATTGCTACAATGGGCCACAAGTACACCATAATAAGGAGAATAAGGAGATATGATCATCCTTAGCTCATCAATCTACTCATATAATGTAAATAAAGGTAAACCAAAATGAAAACATATACCTTCTTTACCATGTACTCCGGTCCTTGAGCTGAAATGGCTCTTCTGAATGCTCTCCCTCACCCCAAATGAGTAGGGAAATGGTTGTGCCAACCTCTCCAAAATCATCCGGGCTATGCATATGTCCATATTCTGATATAAATCATGTTGATTTCCCTCTCGAATGAACTCTTATAGCAAAGCAAAATATACATCAAAGTGCATAGCTAGAAAGTCCACATGTGTTGCATGCAATAATTTCTCCTTGAGACTAGAAACTCTAGCCAAGAAGACCCTGCCATCGGTATAGATGACCATTACATCAATCATGTACTGATCATCTCTATCAAGAGTCATGCATGCATCTGGATCCTGGGAGTACTCTACCAAGAACTGAGTCCTCCATCCTGGATCTATCCTCCTCATAGACAACGTTGGTGATCTGCAATGTGATGCTACCCTCATGCTGCTACCTGCTACTTTGACATCCCCCATGCCAAATTCATCCTCCAAAATTCTTCCATGCCAGTCATGCAGCTGCTCATGCTCAAATAATAATGGGGATCCTGGGAACTTGGCCTCCCATGAGAAGCTGTCATCCAACAGGAATCTCCCAAGCTGGGTCAAAGTAAGCATGAGTGGCCTCCATCCACTCCTATGTATGAAAGAGTTCTCCCTCAAAGGAATTATCCTCCTCCTTATCAAATATGTGGAGCAGTCATCCTGAATCATGAAGATGCAATCCTCCATCCCTGCAGCAAACTCTATCAGGGCAGTATAACTGGTGAGAGTGGGTGATAATGAAAATGAGAGAGTGTCTCCCTCCTCCTTGGGTCTATCCCAAAATATTTGCGCTGTGCTAGAATCCTCCAATGTTTTCACTTCTCTGGAATCTAAGAGTGGTGAACTTTATGACAAGATGCCCCTCATCAATGCTAGATCAGGTGGCCTTCCAGGTGTAATGTCTCAATATAGTGAGACATCAAGATCAGAAGTGGACTGTATATATAAGAGGACTGACTTGTCCCTCTCTTCACTACACTGTATAGTCTTCTTCTTCTGTGTAAAGACTCTCTGGAATAGATAAGGGTGTATCAACCCTTGATGTTGATCCTTCTCTTCCTCCTCCATCTCACAATCCCCACAAGTTGCTGCAAATGACTCCGGAATTGTGCCAAGGTTCCCACATGTTAAAATAATTGGAATCCTTTGCATAGAAATAAGGACTCCTCTCATGGAAGCAAGGGCTCCCCTCTCATCTCCATGTGGTGATGGATCTTCCTCCAACATGATAGCACTGTTGGTTCTCTTGTGCTCATCCTCTCCCTCAATAAGTGAGACTACCTCATCATCAAGGAGAGACCCTAGCTTTTGGTCATCTCTTGAAAGAAGTACCTCCATGAATTCTCAAATGGAAGAGGGCCCTCTATATAATAGGGATCTTGACCTTGGCAAGCCATCACACATGTCTTCATCCCTTTCGGAAGTAAGGAATGGAGTTGGTCTTATGGTTTCTCCCAGTGCATGCAAAGTGTTTGATGTTTTGTTACAAAGAGATTCATAGCGATTTTCATCAAATTCTCTCACCAACCCTTTAGTGAATCCATAATGTGATTCTAAATTTTCATGATATCATGAAATTGAATTTCCAAACCATAAACCATGAGCCATACCTTTGAGTTGCAGCGCTGCTCCTCCAATCGCCTCATCTCCTTTCTCCATCCTTCCGGCAGTGCAAGTGGGAAATGGAATACACTATGGACCTACATGTGTGGCTGAATGCTCACACCCATCATAAAAATATCTAGGGCTTGCTTCATCCACAAACCCTCTCATAAAATCTTCCCAATTTTCCCTTTCTTTCTCCTCAAGATCTTCAATGATACCCTCCAGGGTCTGGAAAAGAAGAAGGGAAACCTCCTCTTCCGTCATTCCTCTTTTTTTATTTTTTCTATACATATCCTCTTCCAAATGATGAGCTTCTCCTTCTAATGGAATTTTATCTTGGGTTTCACAACTATCAAGTTCCCTTCTCAAGAATATCAAAATTCTATTCCAGAGATTGACTACAAGGGCATTTACTGGATATGTCACCCTTGAAAAAAGGATGAGATCCAGAGGCTACCTGGCCATCTGTGGACTCTGTCTATAGATCTTGAAATAATCCCCTTCAGGGATTCAGCACTTTGGCTTGAAGCCACAGGCTAAGCCAAAGATCATGCTCTGATACCACTGTAATGTTCCTTTTTAGGAATTTCTGCAATCTTTTCCTCAAGGACATTGTATCAGGAAAACAGTGTGAAAATAAGTAGAAAGGGGGCTTGGATCCCCTTGTTAAAACACCAAAAACATCTCTTCCAGATGTTAAGCTCAAAGAAATAAGCCTAGAGGGCTTATACAGATCTCCCCAAAACTAGATCTCTCAGCAATTGCTCAATGAGAGAGCTCACAACAATACATGAACGCAATCATGAAACTCTACGAATATGAATAAAACATAAGATGAAATATATTATAGCCATCATCTACATTAATGGATCAACAAAAATATACATAAATATAATGAGGAATCAATCCCTCATTCAATGAGAATCCACCTCCAGTAAATAAACCATGAAATACAAGAGATGCAACAACTGCATAAAATGCCGGAGAGAAGTGACAGCGTTGTCTCTAGGAGTGTAGCTACTGCTATAGATGTACATACATGAAATATTACTGAAATATACAAGAAATGCCCAAGAAAATAAGAATGCGCTCCAATACAATATTTCTAGCCAATCTAGGAGAGATTGCTAGAAAGGCCGGAAAATGTACAATGTGACAATATGACTTGTCACTGCAACTGAATCAAAATATACAATGAGGCTATGGTAGATCTGAAATAGTGATTCCCTCCTCCGATAATGCTCTTTAGCATAAATCAGATCCCTCTACTCAAGAAAAATCCTCTTGATGAGCCCAAATGGCCCTCCCAGCAACTGCCTCTAAAAATAACACAGTATCTGCTCAAGATTGCACTATGAGAGATGGTGAGTACTTGGCCTAATGCCAAAGATCTGAAATGATGCTCATGAGTCACCTCAGCTGCCCCTCTAAAGAATATGAAAGATCTCCCCTAAATAATAAGTCAAAGGATGGCTCTATAAGTTCCTCTGTTGCTGCACCCAGCAACACAACGTTAATCTGCTGCAGAAATAACGTTGTAGCTGCAGAGAGAAGCTTGGCCAAATGCCAGAGTGAGGAAATGAAGCTCAAACCCTCTCCTTCCTTGAGGAAGAGGTAGGGATTCCCGACCAAGAACACCCTTGGGTGAACAACACCACAAACCCTACTAAAAAGCCCGGGGATGGAAGTCTTGCAGACCCAACAAAAATGATAAGCTAATGCATAATCAAAATGGGCTGCCATCTCCTCCTTATAAAGCAAAGGAACCTTTCTCACCATGGGTCCCATTCACACTTGCTTCTAGCTCAAGCTAGTGAAGCCTTCACTAAAACTGTGTTGTCCAAGTAGGTGCAATGTATCTAGACAATTTTAGTTGACTTGGTCAAATGACTAGATCATTCTTGATCCAATCCTGCTCACACCATGTGGTGCTCAATCCAGTTGCTTTATTATCCCTCATTTCACACAAGGAGTGTTATTTCTCCATCAAAAGGGGTTAAGGTGTCTCCTTACCCATTTTATTTAGCAAAATAAAAATATGCTAACTATAATGTTCCATTTTAGCTTGAGGCTAAAATTGGGAACATTACAGATGGCTCCTCCCACGATGTAATTTTGTCCATTTCTTTGACCATCTCCTTGTACACCTTTTTGGACATTCCTACTGGCATATTTCTAATATCCGCTCGCTCATATTTTGAGATTTTCATAATCTTCCTGAAAATGTAACATGACAATAAACTATTTAATTTTTATATTGATATATGAAAAGTAAGTATAACAAAAGTGATATTTATAAATAATTCTAGACAAACATCTAAAGGAATATTAATTTTTCATTCTTTCTTTTTTGTTGTTGTATGTTTTTTCTATTAAAAGTATGACATGTCTCATTGACCAATTCTCTGGAAACTCTTCCTGTAGTTTACATAAAATCTGGTTCTTGGAATCATTGGATTGGTTTTTGTATTGTAAGTGGAAAGAATGTCTATACATTCGTTCCACTAGATCCCTCAAACATTTGTAAAAGTTTTTCCCCCTTTCGTTAACCTCCAACACCACTCTAGATGAGCTAACGAGAAATTCATTTTCATTTGCATGTTCTATTATTTTTACTTTCTTAGAAAAGCATTCCTTTTCTGAGTTGTTGGTCGCAATAGAACATTAAACAGAGGTGAATTAATATACTTCTTCAAATATGTTATCTAATAATTTTAATTATATTATTAATGAAAACTAAAAAAAGAAACTCATGTTGGATCGATAGTATTTTTTCATTCACCTGATTCATCCTTTTGCAATTTTTCCATCAAGCTTATACGTTCTTCTAGTCCTAGATCAGAAATAATCTTATCGAGCTTCATCATTTTGTGGCTCTGCATGATACACATTAAACAATACATATTATTTAAACTTACATATAGTTCAAAAATATTTTTTTTGTAAAAAATCTACAAAGAACTTGCCTTTTTTGCTTTTCTTGATGTGTTATCAGTATTTTTGTTACTTGATCTCTTGTCGGTCATTTCTTTAACAATATCAAACCTATATCATATCAGTCAATAATATATTTTTAAATAAACTGTCAAATTCTGAATTAAAAAAAAAAAAATCTCAAAAAAACGTTGTGCCATTCATGGTGAACGCATCGATGTCGACGCGTGTATGTCTTTCCCACGCACCATAAAAACAATATAATAAACCATATGGTGCTCTATGTCAACAAGAAACCCCAGTGCGTTACATGTCAATGACCGCACCGGTTAACCATCATAAAAATAATAAAAATCGTCTAGTGTTAGTTTTTTAGCATAAATCGGCGCTATATTTTACATATGGCGCACCATTAAAAAAATCTTATTTTTTCACATTACTTATCCGGTGCTCTTGTAAATAGCAGAGCACCGGTGCGCTATTTTACATAGGGCGCACCGTAAAAAATCTTTTTTTTTTTTTAAATCATTCCAAGGCCAACATGGATTAGGATACGACTATGTTAATCGTCCCGTCGGTTGCATGTATTAGGTCTATATTTAGCAATACAAACCCTATAAATCTAAATTGAAAAGTCTTAATTCTGAATCACAGAAAGAAGAAGAAGAAAGGGGAGAAACAAAAAGAGAGTAAGGTTTGTATTTTTTGAAAGTTTTTTTTTTTTTCGAAACTAAACATTCGCAGTGCGTCATAATGAAATAGCGCACCGGCTGCATATTTTTATAATTATTATGATAGTACTTACGCGATGCGCCGTGATAACAGAGCATCCTGGTGCACTCTTTCAGACAAGACACACCGATTTTATTTTTATTTTTTTTATTTTTATTTACGCAAGGGCCAACATGGATTGGGATCCAACTATGTAGGTCAACCCATTCATTGGATGTCTTAGGTTTATATTTAGCAATATAAACCCTATAAATATAAATTGAAAAGCCCTAATTCTGAAATCACAGCAAGTGGGAGAAGACAGGGCTGAAACAAAAATAATGTAGGGTATGTTTGTAAAATGGTTTTTTTCAAAACAGCACATTGTGCGGTGCACCATAATGTAATAGTGAACCATTGCCATATGTTACATATGGCGCACTGATAAAAACATAATTTGTTTTTTTAATTTTTTAACATTGTACTTGCGTGGTGCTCTTGTATAACAGAGTGCACCGGTGCGTTATGTTACGAAGGGGGCACCAACGAAAAAAATGTATTTTTTTAAGATTGATGCAAGGGCTGACATGGATTGAGATCTGACTATGCAGATCCTCCCATTGGTTGCATGTATTAGGCTTATATTTATCAATACAAACCCTATAAATATAAATTGAAAAACCCTAATTCTGAAATCACAGCAAGTGGGAGAAGAAAGCACAACAACAAAAATAATGTAGGGTATGTTTGTAAAATGGTTTTTTTTTTTTTTTTTTTTCTGAAACAACACATTTTATGGTGCTTCATAATGTAATAGTGCACCAGTGCCATATGTTACAAATGGCACACTGATAAAAAAATATTTTATTTTTTAAATTTTTTATCATTTTACTTCAGCGGTGCATTGGTATAACCAAGCGCATCGATGCGCAACGTTACACAGGGCGCACCGAAAAAAAAAATCTGTATTTTTTTTAAGATTGATGCAAGGGCCAACATGGATTGGGATCTGACTATGCAAGTTGTCCCATGGGTTGGATTTCTTATGAGTACAGAAACCTTATAAATCTAAATTGAAAATAAAGAGGAGAAAAAATGGAAGAAACAAAAAGAATCTAGGGTTTTGTTTCTAAAAATTGATTTCTTTTTTTATTTTTGTTTTTGAAAACTGCAGAAAAGGTAAAAAAACTATAGAAAAAAAAAGTTAAAAAAACAATAAGATTTGATTTTGTATTTTACTTCATAAAAAACTAGAGAAAAAATAAAATAAAATAATAGACTTTGATTTCTTATTTCACTGGATTAAAAGAAAACTACAGAAAAAATTACAAAAAAACAATAAACTTTACTCACGTCGTCTAAAATTCTATGGTACAGGGATTGAATTACCAGAGGCTTGGAATTTGTATTATCTGAATACTTCTGTTCAAACGTATTTCCCTACTCCACAGTGCTCTCGTGCTCTATTTGCTCCAAGTATGTATCTTGCAAATCTCTGGCTGAATTTTTTTGCAAAAATAGTGAAATAATGAAAAGTGTTTAGTATTTAAAGAAATGTTTTATGAAATTAGATTTTCGAAATATTTTTCCACCCAATTTTCAATTTACTGCTTTTTTTTCACTTAAAGAAAATAGGGTTGCACTTTTTTTTATTGCGGTTATTTGTTTACCGGTGCGTCGTTTAATTCAACCGCACCGGTGCTACTTGTTACAAAAGTGCACCAGTGTGCAAAATAAAGAACTGACCAGTGCGGTTATCTGAACAATACACACCCGAATTACATTTAGGTTTGTGCACCAAATTTTATTGTTTTTTTTCTCAAATGCAGGGAGAAAATATCATATATTATATGAAATGGAAAATTCTTCAAAATCCAGCTCGCTCCATAATATTTCTCAAATTCCATCACGTAGTTCTCCCTATCCATGTGGAGACGTAATATTTACTTCAGATTTGTTTTATTTTTTCACTATCTAATTGAATTTATGTATGTTTTTTATCCATGTAGTCAATCATGCACAACTTAATTAAATTTATAATGTATACAAATTTGCAGGTTCATGCAGATTCATCGTCAAGTTCAGATGCACAAAATTATATTCAAAGTACTGCTCCAAAACATCGAAAGTTCTTATCAGGAGCTGCATACCGCAAGATGCATTTGGTAGATGAAAATGGACAGCCGCTTCACCCTGCCAATTGTAACAATATTGCATCTTCTAGCCACAATCCCGAGACAATGATGCTAATTATAATTATAATTTTTTGGTATATATATTGATTAATATGTAATTATTTCAATGTCAAACCAATTAATAATCATGCAGTATTGTCAACGTGGTTACTAATTGATATCATAAGATTTTTTACTAATCATGTTCAATTTTTTTTTAATTGTTAGGATTCTAGTGATGATGAATGACCTACCTACCATCTTCCGTTGCACCCCAAAACAATGTCAAAACGAGTGAAGACTAAATTAAGAGAAAAAATCGGAGAGGAACGATACCAAGAATGGTTGAATCAACCACCGATTCAATTCCCGCTATGTCCAGATTCACCAATTAGGAATGACTACAACAATAATAGTTCTTCACAAGCTAGCAAAGGAGACAATCAAATAGAGGTTGGTATGGATGATTACTTAAGGGATACGAATTCCATGGAGACAATGTTGTTAGATGCATTCCAAAATGATGATGAGCTAAGGGATGATGCTCATATCACTGACACCTTTTTCGAAAGCCTTAAATTTGCTTCCACCACCCCTCTCTTTGGACCCGACGGTTAGTCAAAGTCTACCCAGTTGGGGACAACGATTTTACTGTACAACTTGAAAGAAAATTTTGGCTTGTCGAATGCGTGTTTCTCGGAAATTTTAAGGTAAGTTATCATAAAGTACTTCCCTTATATATAAATTTGAAATATAATCAGTACACTGCAATGAACATTACAAATGTTAAATTTTATGAACGTTAATAATTATATCAACATTAATGTACATTTATTAATATAGTTTTCCATGATCACCAACTACAGGTTATTCAAATATAAGGTTCTTTTGAGTGATAATGTCTTGCCCGGTAGCTGCGAGGAGGCAAAAAAATTGTTGAAAATGTTGGGTGTTGAGTACATATCATATCATGCATGTCCAAATGATTATATTCTATATAGAGGAGAATATGCAGACAAAGAGATGTGTCCAAAATGTGGGCATGACAGGTATGATAAATAAAAAAATAAGGGTAAATCATGTACTGGTCCTCCTTTTAAGATATTGAGGCACATGCCTATAATCCCAAGGATTCAAAGGCTCTTTCGTTGCAAAGAATTAGCTATGTTGCAGGGATGCAATGCCTCACACAGAAGTGAGTTGGGAGTTATGTGAATACCAACTGATTCAATAGCCATGAAGCATATAGAGGATGCATGGCCCGAAAAATTCAAGAATGAAGTACGAATTCTACGACTCAACATAGCCATGGATGGCGTCAACCCATATTCCCTCTAGAACACCAACTATTCTGTTTGGCTTGTAGTAGTCATCAATAACAATATCCCCCCATGGTTTTCCGTGAAGAATGAACATCTTATGTTGGCTCTCATATTCCTTGGTAGAAAACAAATGAATAATATGGATGTCTACTTACAACCACTGGTAGATGAATTGAAGGAATTATGGGATGGGATAAATGTATACGATGTATCAAGACCCATCGCAGCAGAGAGGAGGTTTACGTTGTATGGTATATGTGCTTACACAACACATGATTATCCAGGCTTAGGAGTTTTCTATGTTAAATTACATGATTAATTTATTGATTTGTTTATATATAATGTAAAAATATTCTTTCACATATTAGTTATTTAATTCATTGTAATATTATTTGTTCTGATCTTCATGATATTCTTTAACGTGCCATGCATATTAATTAATGTATACAAATATAATCTCGTAGGTCTTGTAACAAAGGGTATTTTGGATGTAAATGTTGTGCACCTTCTCTAAAAGCTAGCTAGTCCAATGACCTACGAAAGCCAGTGTATGATTGCTCCAGGATATTCCTACTAGAACAAAACCCTTACAGAAGAGTAGCAACCGCTTTCAATGATAAACAAGAAAGAACCCAAAGGCCTCGAATAATGACACCAATTGAATGGCTTAGAGCATATGAGAGAGAGAAGGAGGAGTTCACAGAAATTTTCAATTCAAATGGGGAGCCTAAGTTCGATGATCCAAATTTCTTCAACACCTATGTTGAGAAATTTCCCATTGGGATGAAAATGAAATCTATCTTTTATGACCTCCAATATTGGGAGCATCTTAAGATTGCCAACTTATTAGATCCCATGCATATATTTAAAAATGTTTCATCTTCTTTATGGAGGCACATATCATCGAAAGAGAGTGACACATTGGCGATTAGGAAAGATCTTATTACTTCAAAAACTAAAAATAAATATTGGCCAAGACGATTAGAAAGTATGGGATCAGAGGCAAGCGCTGGTCCCTCTAATTCATGGTTTCTTAGAGAAGGTGATGTCCCATGGATTTAAAAAAAAGATGATATATCTTTGGCAAAGGAAGTTATAATGGATGTGAGGGTGCCAACTTCATATGGGTCTTCACTGCAGCACTGCTTCACTGTGGATGACCATTTGTCGAGGTTGAAATCGCATGACCGTTTGAATCTTCTAGGAGTATGTATAATGTCAAAAGCATGATTTTATTATTTGTTATATGAATAAATTTTATCGCATGTGGTGATCATAAAACATAAATAATTTTGTATATTATTGCACGTTTTTATAACTCTGTAGTGTCATTATCCTTTGTTTGTGCATGGGCATGTGAAACATGAACTCCCTCAAGACCTAGGACGTGCCACATCTAAATTACCTACATTTGTACGTTGGATCACGTCAAAGGAGATTCATATGGCTAGCATTCCACGGTGGCGTTAAGAGATAGTTGAGATTGTTTGTATGTTTGAGAAGGAACTACCGATGAGTTTCATGGACTTACAGGTTCATCTTCTAATCCACCTAGTAGATGAGGTTGAATTAGTTGGGGTTGTTTTTTGTCATTGGATGTTCTTAGAGAGGTACATGAAGAAATTGAAAGGTTTTGTTTGACAAAGGGAAAAACCCGAGGTGTCTATGGCAGAGGGGTACATATCGTATGAGTCTTTCTACTATGCCAGTGAGTACATCAATCAGATTGACAACAGACTAGGTGCGGTGATTTGGAGCGATGAATTGGATGAAGACAAAAGAGAAGGAGAGTTTCTCCAAACAAGTGGAAAAAAGTGCTTGATAAAGATTAAGCGACTTATAATTTTTTAAATTTAAAAAAAGTAATTAATTATATTCATGTTGAACTTTGATATAATGTCTATTTTGATCTCTAAGTACTATATAATGTTGGTTTGATTTCATCAACGAATGCAGAAATTGAAGCAATCAATAAATCCATTCTTTACAATTCTGAAGCGAAATGACCATGGGTCGCATTATACGAACAAAAAATAATGAAATGGGATAGTGACAAGAAAGAATTCAGACAGTTGAATGGTAGAAGTGTGCCTTATCCCGATCATTTAAAAGAATATATGCCAAAAATATGCCCCAACAGTTGGGTTTCTAACCAATTTAGAGAGAAATACGATGCTACCAGTCCTTACCCGCGTGCTGAAGAGGATGCACTAAACGTAGGGATTGGGTGCAACAAATAGGTAATAATTTATATGTAAATTTGAAACTTATATTAAGACATCTACATTTCATATTTTAACTATTGGATTATTATTTATAAGACACATGACACTTATATGATTTTTTAAATTTTTTTATAATAGGTGCATTTGTCCCCATCTATGTGGGCATATGGACACCATTTTTGCACATAAAATGTCGATGCTGGAAACATCACACAAGACTGTGGAGTGGAAGTTGAGTTCGATCAATCTAGTCGATCTAGCCACCGTGATCAACAACTAGTAAGAGGGACGTTAGGTTATGTTGGAAAGATACAAGAGATCATTGAAGTGAATTTTTCTTCTTTCCAATGTGTTATTTTTAGGTGCAAGTGGTGGGACACCTTTGATCGGAATAATGTAAAGGAAGATCGCAATAGTAGGCTGATATGTATCAACTCCAGAAAGATGTGGGATGAAGCTAAGGAGCCCTATGTTTTCCCTAAACACTGCAACCAAGTGTTTTTCTACCCAGATGTGTTGGATAGGGATTTGTGGTTCGTATTGACACATGACCGTAGATTAAAACATATTTTTGAGAACAATAGTGTTATCATGACATGCGAGCTAGAAGATAATGAGGGTGATCATGAGAAAAGAGAGTGATATGGTACAATATGTGTTATTTCATCAATATTTATACTTTTTAAGATGAGTTTTTCGAAATATTAAGGTAATATGTATTTTGAATTAATTGGTAATTTGCATTGTGTTAATGTTAAAATCAATAATTCACTTGATAATTTGGTATTATGTACTTGATCTCAAAAACAATGGCGTACTGTATAAATTAATTCTTTTTTTTTGTATCTAAGATCATAATAAAATAATGATAATTATAATTAAGTACATGAATTTATTTGCATTATTTTATAAATTTCCTTATGTTACAATAAATCATATTATTCTATATTTATTATTTTACAATTATTTAAAATTTACAAATTTACAAATTTACAAATTTTAATAAATTCATTTCACATTAATACAATTAAAATTTTACAAATATTTTACATACAATTAGAATTAGAATTAGAATTATTAGAATTACAATTACAATTTTACAATTTCACGTACAATAACAATTTTAGAATTTTACATATATATAATTACAATTTTACAAATTAAAAAATTACAATTACAATTACATTTTAGAAATTTACATATATATCATTAGAATTACAATTTTAGAATTTTAAATACAATTAGAAATACAAATATTAAAAATTTACAATATCATGATCATTTAGTATTTATAAATTAATTAATAAACATCACATTCGTGATAAACATCGTACAAACATCATATTTGACTAAAAAACACATTCAAAATCGCTAAATGCATCATCGTGATCATGATCATCTAACAAAACACAATTAACATTATATATTAACATCATCAGTACAACACAAACATCAAATATACATCTCATGCTATCACATACACATCTATCTGCAAGCTGCACATCAAAATGAACATATCTAGTATGACCTAACAACATACACATAATGATGATCACCAACATGTAAATTAAGTACAACTGCAAAATGAACATAAAATAAATAGACCATATATATATATATATATATAATGTTAAAAATATACAACTGTAATATAAATGTCATGGATTAGCCGATGATCGAGCCTCATCTCCATGATTACTGCTGGTAGATGCTACTAAAGGCTCATGAAAATCTGATGCGGCATGAGGCCGTGAATGATCATGAGATGTTGATGGTACGTTGCGCCTCGCAGACTGTCCATCATGTGTTGCGGCTTGTTCGTAACGTGCGAAAGTCCTCGTCCATCACGTAAAAGATGTCGTAACTCCTATGACATGCCGCATCAGGCTGTACATGTCACGCAACATGCCTCTCCACATATGTAAGAGCCTATCGTCAGCCTCTATATCTCTGAAATCAGCGGGGCGGATGCCCGCCTCAACAAGAAATGCAATGATTTGGTCGCCCAACTCCATAATATATCTAGCATCACTCATACGTCGACTGCGGGCCGGCGCACCAACAGGAGAAGGTCTCTGATCTGCACCGGCCTCCTGCTGATCCTCGGCAATATCTAGCATCATGCCCTTTGCATCCTCATCAAGATCCACAACTGAATCAGGTGGTGGTGGCAGCATCTCCTTGCCATCATAAGAGCCAACGTCTACAAAATATATACAAGTACAAACAATAATTAGACAATTTCATTATGCAATTTAATAAAAAAAAGAATGTTAGAATAAATTTAAATAAAACAATAATGTTACCTCTATCATCTGGTGGCTCATCATCTATGAAGATGATGTTGGCACACCCTCGCCAATCCAACCCCACATAAGGATAGTGAACCATAATGAAGGGATGCTCAAAAACATTGGCTAGCAACTCGAGTGCATCATCTGATATCCTTTCTGGAAACAAAGTCTCCTCCCTCTTGGGCATCATCTACCCCCACATATGCATATGTGCCTTAGTAATCGGCCTACGAGGCTGCCAAAGAAAAGAAGGCATTGTCTCTGGAAACCTCTCAAAAAATAAACAAAAAAGCTCTGAAGCAGAAGGGAAGTTGACCCTCCCTTCTGCACAAGCATGACATCTATCTAACGCTGTACAGAACTGCCGTAAAAAAATGGCAGACAACCTAACAAGTCGTGGCTGCTGTAGTAAAGAATCAACATAATATTAAATCTGGCAACTAATGCGTTTCCCATCATTGGTGTTGTGCGAAATGGTCAAAATGATAGGTGAGAGACACTAGACCTCCTCACAACCAAATGCACCAATACATAACTGTCCTCCGGAGACATGAAAATATGAAGGAGACAATATGTCTGCTCTAATGTATCTCTGGGAGTAAACTAACTGACTCCCTATCACACAACCAGCTGGAGCCTCAGGGAATGAGGGAAAATCCACCCCTCTCCTTGAAATACCTTTAATAAAATATACATCCTCCTCAGTGGGCATGTACCACTGGTCGATACCAACTCGGAAAGCCTGTTGCTCGGCATTCCACCTTCGGATAAGATGTCTCAAAAAGCCACTATGGGACTTTAGGGAAGTAGCCTCCTCATAGAACTTGAGGAGGCCTACCTACCTTAGGAGCCCCTGTGTCGCTGCTGTAATAGGGCAAGGAATATACATCTCTCTCCCTCTCTCTTGCCTCCCACAGGTGAACCATGTTATATTGTTCCACCTGTTGTTTTTGTTGTTGCTCCTCTTCTCTCCTTTCATGTCTCTGAATGATTGACATATTAAACACAATTTTTTAATTTAATGACACATGTTTTTAAAAATACACGTATATTAATATTTTTTGAAAAATAAATAAAACAAGAGATGGTGCGCCAAAAACACAGTCACGCACTGGTAATAGTGCGTCCCTCCACAGAGACGCACTGGTGATGGTGCATATAATGATATAAAAAGCACCGGGAGCAGTGCTCCAGAAAATATTTTTAGCACACCGTTCACTAAGTGCGGTGTCAGGAGACCAGTGCGCTGACTTCACTATACGCGCCGGGGCTTAAAGCTAAGTCAGCACACCGCACTCTTGCCACCGTACATAGTCGTACGATGTAGCCAGGTATCCAAGCGCACCACTCTTTGTCGTAAAATTTACAATTACACAGTGCACCTTTGGAATCCACCTCGGAACCAATGCAGATACACTTAGCACTGGTTTACCAACCTGAACCATTGACAATGTTGATTTGCGGTTCTGGTGCGCCGAAAAACTTATGTGCCCCGAGGCGGATAATTTGATCAACGCACCGGGTGGCCGCGACTCAACATTGTCAATGGTGAGGCCTGGTAAATGATTGCACCACACTTTTAAAAAAAATTAGATAACATTGTGTGCCTCGCAGTACTTCCTCGGAACCGATGCGGACCCCTTCAGCATCAGGTGCGGTGCTGCCTATAACTTTATAGGCAGCACCACAAAACGGTGTGAGCCGAATGGCTTGAGCACACCGCGTGACTTTTTTTTTTTTTTTAATGGTTAATTTTAAGGTTTTTTCAAATTATAATCCGCTAAAAGGTTTAATTATGGAAAAAAAATAAAAAATACCTATATATTTACCTATCAAGGAGGTATATTGGCTATACAATTTTAAAAAGAAAATTTCTCCATTGTTTTATAAAATTCAAGTTGGAAATTAGTGGCAATGTACAGCAGTAGTGTGTGCAATAAGTGTAATGGGAGAACAGATGTTAGTGTGGCTCAAGCAAGGATAACTTGCACCGGTGCTTGAGAGCTCTATAACACTGACAAAAGTGAAAAATGCAGTTTTTTGGCCATAATTTTTTTTTTATTTAACCCTATTCCGATGCGCCAGGTTCTTACTGGAGTACCAGTGCATTATCTTAATGCCGCACTGGGCTCTTTCTGTTTTCACGCGCTTTTAGGAGGCACCAAGGCAGAGTAACTGTAATGCACCTATGCGCTATAGCAATGCGACACACCGATAATAGTATCCGGTGAACCAATTATTTTTGCAGTTTTTTGGCCGTAATTTTTTTATTTAACCCTATTCTGGTGCGCGGGCTTTTTACTGCACTACCGATGCATTTCCTGTATGCCGCGCTAGGCTCTTTTTGTTTTCGTGCGCCTTTAGGAGCCACCAGGGTGACGAAATTTTATCGCACCAGTGCTCTACAGTAACATCACGCACCGGTAACGATGTTCGGTGAACTAATGATTTCTGCAATTTTTTGGCCGTAATATTTTTTTATTTAACCATATTCTAGTGCGCCGGGTTTTTAACGGAGTACCGGTGTGTTTCCTGTATGCTGCGTCGGGCTCTTTCTATTTTCGTACGCTTTTAGGAGGCATTAGGGCAGTGTATTTTTAAAGCACCGGTGCTCTATATTAATATGACACACCGGTAACAGTGTCCAGTGAGCTAATGATTTTTGCGGTTTTTTGGCCGTAAATTTTTTTTATTTAACCCTATTCTGGTGCGCGGGATTTCTGCTGTAGTATCGATGCATTGTCTATGTGCCGCACTGTGCTCTTTCTGTTTATGTGCGCTTTTAGGAGGCACTGGGGCAGTGCATTTTTAAAGCACCAGTGCTCTACAATATCATGATGCACCGGTAACAGTGTCCGGTGAACCAAAGATTTCTGCGATTTTTTGGCCGTTGCGCGGAATTTACGGGGACTCCAGTGCATTTCCATCATTCCACCCTGGGATTTTTATGTTCCCTTTGCTTTTATGACACACTGGGGCGTGGGGCTGTGATGCACTGGGGCTATACAGTAACCTGACGCACCCGTAATGGTGCCCAGTGAACCAATGATTTTGTTGTGTAAACAGCTCCAAAAATAGAAGAAAAGAGATATCAATGCCTTAGAAACAAGCCACTTCGAGGGGGAAACCTCCAATACATTACATAAATGAACAATTCTTGGATGATACAATTTACAAAACCTCCTTTCTATATATAGGATTCCATGTGGCCATAATGTAATCCTAGTGGGCCACAATGTAATCCTAGCCAACCTAACAATAATAATTTAAGGGAACAATAATAACAAAATGGGGTTACAAGGGTACAATAATAACAATAAGGGGGTTACACTAATAACAATAAGGGACTATACTAGTAATATAGGGACCTAACATGCCCCTCTCCTTCAAAAAAGTGTTGTCCTCAACGCTTGAGTAGCTCTGGGTTCTTCTGTATAAACTTCTCATCGTCCGATGTAGAATCTTCAGTGGGTAAGTTCTTCCACTTGATGAGATACTATGAAATTGATCGATTCCGTAGCTGTCGAGTTCTTGTTTCTGTGACCGCTTCAGGTTCCAATATGATTTTTCCTTCCTCATCAAGTTCTGGAAATATTGTTTGAACTAGAAGATTTTCACCTATAACCTTCTTTAAGCATGAAACATGGAAAACTAGATGCACTCGCAAAGAAGCAGGAAGCTCCAATTTGTATGCCATAGTACCAATCTTTTGCAACACCTTGTAAGGACCATAGTACTTTGGCGATAATTTATTATCCTTCTTAGCTTGCTTGAGGGACATTTGTTTATATGGTTGTACCCATAAATATACCCAATCTCCTACATCAAAACTTCTCTCGCTGCGATGTTGATCTGCCTGTTGTTTCATTCGATTTTGTGCCAAATTCAGGTTATCCTTTAAGAGTTGGAGAACTTCTTGCTGATGCTCGATGTGATCTTCCACTGCTTGAACCTTCGAATTTTCCTTAAAGATGATGTGATCGATGGTGGATGATATTCATAAAGTGCCATAAATGGGGTCATTTTTGCTGCAGTATGGAAGGAAGTGTTATACCACCATTCAGCGAGAGGTAACCACTTGACCCATTGTGTTTGTTTATCAGATACCAAACAACGAAGATATCCTTCCAAACATTTATTTACTATCTCTGTTTGACCATCAGATTGAGGATGATAAGATGAGCTATGAGCTAATTGAGTACCCAAACAAGAAAATAACTTCGTCCAAAAATTTCCAGTAAAAATGGGATCTCTGTCGCTCACAATAACCCTTGGGCTTCCATGTAGCTTTTGAATTCTGTCCATAAATTTAGTAGCAATTGTACTTGCTTTAAATGTATGATATAATGCAAAAAAGTGTGCATACTTGGTAAGTCTATCAACTACCACCACGATGACACTCTTTCCTTTGGACTTAGGTAAACCTATGATAAAATCCATTGAAATCTCCTCCCAACGTTGACTTGGAATGGATAAAGGTTGTAGAAGTCTCGGGGTCTTAATTGTCTCAACTTTATTCTGCTGGAAAACCAAACATTGCGCTCAAAATTTTGAATATCAGATTTAAGGCCATCCCAAAAAAAATCTTTCTTCACCCTGTGGTAAGTTTTTAAAAATCCTGAGTGTCCTCCTAAAGTAGAAGTGTGCAATTCCAGAAGAATCTTTTGTTTTAGTTGGGAATTCTTACAAAGATATAAGCGATCTTTGTACCATAAGGAATCATTTTTCCAACTAAATGAATCAGATGTACTAGGATCTTGCTGCAATTTTTGAATGAGTTTCCATACATCTTTCTCCTTCTTCCATTCATCTCTTTCTTCAGTTATCCAATCTGGTTGGATAATATAAATGGGACAAAGCAATGCTTCCACCTCTTCATTCTTTCTTGAGAGTGCATCTGAAACAACATTAAGCTTTCCTTTTTTTGTAGATTATTTCAAAGTCATAACCCAACATCTTTGTGACCCATTTTTGCTGCTCTTCTGAAGATAGTCTTTGTTCCAAAAAGTGTTTAAGACTATCATGATTAGTTTTTACCTTGAAGTGTCTTTCCATTAGGTAAGTTCTCCATTTCTTTAGTGCATGTAGTATTGCTAACATTTCCTTCTCATAAATGGGTTTCTGTAAATACTTTCCTTTGATTGGACGACTTTCAAAAGCAATGGGTCTTCCTTCTTGCATTAAAATAGCACCAATTCCATTTCCTAGGGCATCACATTCCACAATAAAGGTTTTTGTGAACTCTAGCGTAGCTAAGACTGGTGCTAGGCACATTGCTTCTTTAAGATGTTCAAAGGCTTTAGTTTCTTTAGGAGTCCATGAAAATGCATCTTTCTTCAATAATGTTGTTAGAGGTGCTTCTATTCTCCCATAATTCTTAATAAAATTACGATAATACCCTGTTAACCCAAGAAATCCTTGCAACTGCTTTACGGTTGTGGGAACTTTCCATTCCTTAATGGCTTTAATTTTGTTAGGGTCTACTTTAACACACTCGTGAGATACAATATGACCCAGATATTCCACCTCTTGTACTCCAAAGAAACATTTCAAAGTTTTTGCATATAATTATTTCTCCTGCAATAGTTTGAGCACCCTGTCAACATGTTCAACATGATCCTTCCAAGACCTATTATAGATTAGTATATCATCAAAAAATACCAGCACAAATTTTCTAAGGAAGGGTTTGAAAATGGAATTCATCAACCCTTGAAATGTAGAAGGTGCATTGGTAAGGCCAAAAGGCATGAACAAAAATTCATAATGAACCTCATGAGTTCGAAATGCTATTTTTGGAATATCTTCAGTATTCATTCTAATTTGATGGTATCCTGAACAAAGATCCAACTTGGTAAAATAAATTACTCCATGTAATTCATCCAATAATTCATCAATCACAGGAATGGGAAATTTATCTTTAATGGTGAGCTTATTGAGCTCCCTATAATCCGGACACATTCGCCATGATCCATCCTTCTTGTGTACCAATACTACAGGAGCAGAGAAAGAACCTTGACTAGGTTGAATTATACCCGCCTCTAACATTTTTGCAATCATACGTTCAATTTCGCTCTTTTGGACATAAGGATATCTATAAGGCCCGATGTTTGGAGGAACACTTCCTGGAATCAAATGAATAGCATGATCATGATCACGAATAGGTGGGAGTCCTTTGGGAGTTTCAAACACCTTGAAATGATTGTCCAAGACTTGTTGGAGATCTGCAGAAATAGATGATTTTGATGTTGGAACTTCTAGTGAGCATAATTGTGCAATTACGCCTCGCTGTTCTTTCTTTATAAGCTTTGTCATGACATTAGAGCTTATTATCCTTCCTGGTTTCCCCGCAATACCCGTAATTCGACTTCCTTTCCTTCTGAAAAAAATTTCAAGAAAAGTTCTTGAAAATTAAAAGCTACCGTCCCCAAAGATTGTAACCATTGTAATCCTAGTACAACATCAGCACCTCCCATAGGAATGGAAAGCATTGGACTAGTCAATACATATTACCCCATGGTTAGCTTAATATTATGGCATTTTCCAGAGCAATTTATAGTTCCTCCATTTGCAACCATCACTTGACATTCTGGTGCTGGGTATAGGAAACAATTTAATTTCTTGGCTACCTTACAATGAATAAAATTATGGGTGCTACCTGAATCAATCAACACTATTACCTTTTTCTTCTTGATTTGTCCTTTTATCTTGAGAGTTTGAGGAGTGGTAATTCCTGCCAGTGCATTACACGATATGGTCGTATTCATTTCTTCCTCTTCTGGGGCTGGTTCCTGGTGTATATCCTCTTCTTGTTCATTTTCTTCTTCCTCTTCACAATCTATGTAAAATAATTTCTTCTCAGCACACTTATGACCTTTAGTGTATTTTCTATCACAACCGTAGCAAAGCCCTTTTTCTCTTTTTTCTTCCAATTTTTGTGGTGTCAACCTTGTAGGTTGTGGAAATCTAGGTGTAGCAACACTTCCTTCTTTATAGAATTGAGTGGTAGGCTTCCTTGTCGCCATAATTTTACATTCAACTTTTCTTTCCAACCTGAATGCGTTCTCCAATGAATCATGTTCCAAAACGTGAAATTCATGTTGGATGTTATCCTTTAAAGTGCCTATGAAGAGATCAATCCCGTGTTCCTCTGGAATATCAGTTACCCTTATATTCAATTTTTGGAAGTCCTCAATGTGCTGCCCCACTAAACCCTTTTGTTTGAGATTTATCAATTGGCTAAAGAAGGTGTTGCTCTTTGTATCCTCATAATGTGTTATCATTTCCTTCGTAAAAATTGACCAAGTGACAATTTTTTTACGGGAGCAAAGCCATCGATACCATACAAATGTATTTTGTTCTAAATGTAAAGTTGCAAAGCGTACCTTTTGTGTGTTTTGCACATTATGGAGATCAAAATATTGCTCCATCTGTAGTATCCATGTTACAGGATCCTTTCCATCAAACTTCCTCATATCCATTTTTGGAATATGGTGGTTCTTCCCGCCAACATTAGAGTTTATGAAATCATGATTAACATTTATTTTGTTCTCATTATGAGTTTCCTCTACTATCTTTTCACCATTAGGAAACATTTCTTGTATCAACTTTGTCAAACCTTCTATGTCTGCTTTTAGATCATTCTTCATGTTTTCCATTTTAGCTTCCATGTCATCCATCTTAGATTCCATGCCATCTTCTATGCCATCTATCTTAGATTCCATGTCTTTCTTCAAACCATCCATATTATTCTTCACACCATCCATCTTTGCTTCCATGCCTTTCATCAAAGCTTCAATTTCATTTTTTGCTTCTCTTTGCGAGAGCGAAATTTGGTGCACTTGCTCTTGTAATTTTGATAGATCATGTTGCAATTCTTCATCTTCATGAGTCATAGTAGATCCTTCTGAAGGCTTAATGGGTGTTGAATTAATTTTATGAGGCATTTTTTAGAACCCAATACTGATATCTATTCTACAATATGCCCTTGGAATCAATTCAAATTGATTTTTCAAACAAGACTTATGCAATTTGGAAAAAAAATACACACATTTTTCTTGCTTTTGAGGAGCTCGATATTGAAATTGGATTATCTCTGTGATTGCGGCTCTTCAATATCTGAGATTTAGCACTAAAGTATCCCTCCAAATTCTCTTTTGAATGCCACGGTTCTGACCTGATTTGGATTCTCCAAGAAAAAGTTATGTCCAATCTCCCACAATGCCCTAATTATGGACTGGTTCAGTAGAGAGAAATTGTACGACTTGCCACGTGTCACTGTTTCGTCCTCCACCTCTGAAATTGACAGACAAGAAACTACAGTCGATTTACTTGTGCCCACTTTTTATGGCACTCCAATCCGATGCTCATAGAGAGAGTTATTGAACTTTTACCACGATCACCTCTTTGAGATGAAATTCGGGAGCCTGAAAAAGCACTACCTTCCACAGATCATATCTCCAAAAATATAGTGAACCAATATCTGAAATATTTCCATGATTTTCCTTAGAATTTCATCTTTGCACCCTAAGAATTTCAGGTTCTGAAAATTCATAGAAAAGACGTTATACCGCTAATGCCACGATGACCTGTTTAGGATCCTGAAAAAAGACCTAACTTCCACAGAACATATATCCAAAAATATTGCGAACCAAGATCTGAAATTTTTAGACAATCTTCCTCATGATTTCTGCTTTGCACCCTAAACGTTTCAGCATCTGAAACTTTGTAGAAAAAACGTTATAGCAAAAATTCCATGATGACATGTTTGGAGCAGCGAAACCCTACAATCCAAAGCTCTGATACCAAATGTTGTGTAACTAGCTCCAAAAATAGAAGAAAAGAGATATCAATGCCTTATAAATAAGCCACTTCAAGGGGAAAACCTCCAATACATTACATAACTGAACAATTCTTGGATGATACAATTTACAAAACCTCCTTTCTATATATAGGAGTCCATGTAGCCATAATGTAATCCTAGTGGGCCACAATGTAATCCCTTCCGACCTAACAATAATAATTTAAGGGCACAATAATAAAAAAATGGGGTTACAAGGGTACAATAATAACAATAAGGGGGTTACACTAATAACAATAAGGGACTATACTAGTAATATAGGGACCTAACAGATTTCTGCGGTTTTTTGGCCATAATTTTGTTTGTTTTAAACCCTTTTCTGGTGCGCGACGTTTATGGGGATCTCGATGCATTTCAGTCATTCGGCACCGAGACATTTTATGTTCCGCGCACTTTTTATGAGGCACCGAGGCTGACGATATGACACACACCGGTGCAGTTGCTGAATTAAAAGCACTGGGAGGGTGTGTATGGAGCGTACTATTTCCGATGTGCCAATGTTTTATGCAGTTTTTTTCCCATAATTTTTTTTGTTTAACCATTCACTGGTATGCGCGTTTTATGGGTGCCCCGGTGCATTTCATTTATTCCACACCAGGAATTATTTGTGTAGTCGACATTTAAAGCACCGGTGCTATACAGAAATAAAACGCACCGGGTGTGTGTGTACAGAGCACACGGTGTCTGGTGTGCCAATTTTTGTAATGCACCAGTGCTTTGTCATATTGAACGCATCGGTGAATTTTAGGTTGATAAGAGCACCGGAAGAAATACATCCTCAAAAACCTCCGCCTGCCAACCTCCTCTAGGATCCTCCACTAGAAACGGATGTTTGGGGTATTTTTCTGTGGGGTTCCTCAAAAAAATCTGCTAGAGGGTCTTTTCCTTGTAGTGGGAGGTGGTAATGATAAGTCTTCCCAAGAGCTATGTTCCTCCTCAACCATCAAATGATCCATGCACTTCCTCATGTGAGAGTGAATTTCCTCTTTGAATTTTTCCCACATGAATCCATCTAAGATAGTATGATATGCTCTAATGAAATTAGTGGGTTTTGAAAGCAAGATATCATAGGTTGCATTAAGTAGTGCATCCTTAAGCTTGGAGTCTCTAGCCAAATAGATATGATCATGAGAATAAATGACCCCATCAACTAATTTATACTTCCCATCCATTACTTTCCCGTCAAGAACCTTACATGTGAAGAGGTCCTTGGAATATTCCATTAAGAGTTGGGACTCTCAATAAGGATCTAGGCTCCCCAACAATGACAGCACTATAGAAATATGAAATACAACCCCTGTCATAGCATGGCTCTCCTCTTTGACATGCTTGATGCCAAAGTCACATGTTGGAGTACTATCAACCTTCTTTTGCTGCCTCTATTGTAACTAATCTTGCTCAAGAAAATATTGAAGTAGTAGATGGAAATCAACCTCCCTTAGGAAAGTTTTATTTTCCAGAACTTCCTTAGTTTGGCCCATGCATGCAAGAGTGTTGATATCCTCTTGTCATGTTTAGAAATCTTCTTTATGTGTGAAAGTATCATTGGCTACCCCAAGGATATAAAGTGGCCATTGGAAATCACATCTATGCTACCATATACTTATGAATTCTCCTTTCTCAACGCAAATAGATGAGTGGGAGATAGCAATGTAAATTTCAGAAAATTGCTTACCTCTCCTTTGAACCCATAAAAGAATCTATGCGTTCTTCTAGCTTCTCCCAAGGATCCTTCCTTAGCCAAGTATGTAAATGCTTCCCATAGTTGAGAGAACACTTTATTTTTCTTCCAAACAGGGAGTCTCCTTGGTGGAATGTCTCCATGCAAGGAAGCATCAAGAAATATAGTAGGATGACCATGTGTGTGGACATATTTGTCCTTGCCTTCATTGCATAAGCCCTCCTGCCTCCTTTGTGCATCAAACTTCTGAAATAGGGAAGAGTGTGTGTGCCTCTCATCATATGATGCTTATCCTTCTATCTATTTCCTTCTATCTTCAAGATCTCACCACTTGATATTGATGGCACATGTTGCACATGGATTGTGCCATGATCTTTACATGTGAGATTCTTTGAACTCCTTGCAAGAGTGCAAGAGTTTCCCTCCTTGGAGCAAGTGCTCCATATTCCTCTTCATGAGGTACTGGATGTGCTCTGTATATGACTGCGTTGTTACCTCCAACCTTCTCTTCCTTCTTATCAATAGTTGAAAATGCCTCATCAACAAGAAGAGACCTTAGATCTTGGCCTTCCCTTGAAGGAGGAATCTCCATGTCTCTCTCTTGAGAAGAAAGCTCATCATGCAATGGGGATATTGCCTCTAGTAGAGTATCATTCAAGTTTTCATCCACTTCAATGTTTTTTCTGAAATGGAGTTGGATTTATAGACCCTCCCAACTCATGCAAAGGTTTTGTTTGACTTGGTTTGATAGAATCCATAGAAGGTGTTTCATAAAAAATTTCATCAAACCTTTCCACGATTCTTCTAATGAACTTTGCATAAGTAGACGTGTTTGAATTCTTTAAGGAAAAATATTCAAAAAACCACCAAGCATAAGCCTTACCCTTAAGATGCAGCGTTGCTACTTTGATGGCTTCCTTTTCTGAAACTTGATGATGTTGCACACAGGTGTCTAGCTCCTCCACCCAAACTCTAGCTAGAAATTTAAGTGATCCATCGAAAGTATATAGAAAAAATCTACCCACACCTTGTTGCTTCCTCCTTGTGCTTCTTTCCTCTTTGAGCTTGCAAAACCCTTCGAATTTCAAGTGATCTTTGAACCCCTTAGATTGAGCTTGATACTCTTGCAAATAATCACCAAGAGTCTCCTTCTTTGGTACATATCCTTTCTCCATCTTCATTGTCATGAACACATGGCTGGTAGAGCATTTTAGATCTAATGATGTGTCTGAATTCTCACATCCATAAGTTGAGAAACCAAATATTTCCTCATATATATTTCTTATTGAGGGACTTCCATGCTTTTCCCTCCTCATTTCTGTTGGCAATATGATGTAATTTGTTTTCCTTGATGGCAACCTACTTGATGAAGTTGTCCTTGATGGAAACCTATTTGATGATTTTCCTATGATAAGCAACCTATGTGTTAAAGATGAAAAAATGATGTAGCTAGATATTAGTTCAGATGTGATAGAGAAAATAATTCCAGTAAGTTCCATAGAAATGATAAATATAATATGTCACAATGTATACGCAGGTTTGTAAAGGCCAAATCATGTATATAAGTACGTCCCAAGTCGCGTATGCCCATTTGTGCTCCAAATTTATAATACCAAGGGACTTTACCATGGTATTAGCCCACAATATTGAGTGTTGTATTATCTACTTGGTTTTGTCTGAGATCACCATCAGCAGTTGAGTGGTTTTGACTCATGGTATTGGTAAAAGCTAAATCTATTTAAGGAGAAGACGATCATAGTGCAATGTGTGCATGTGTAAGGGTTGTTGATGAATAAATTTCTCTAAGGAATATCTACATGGATGAACTCTATTTTTAATTAGTAGATCTGAATCTATGATGCACCCATGGATATAATGATGGTTCAATATATTTAGATATGAAGATGATAAATATCTAGTATGATTTACTGAAGAAATGATGAAGAACTGGTGCAAGTTTGCTGAAGAAAATGAAGAAATCTAGGTAAGTTTTATAGATCTGGTCTGTTCTGCAAAATTTAAATTTACAGATCTATACGCGAGTTGGTTTTAGTAAAAGTGCATATATACGTGGGTTCGCTTCATGAAAAGCATGTATGATGGTTAGGGTTTTCTCCAGTTATGAAAACAGCATGCACTGAGGCATACGTAGGTTGGTGTGTAGAAAAGCGTGTATGTACGCGGCTTCAGTGAAACAAAGTAGTGTATGCTATTTGAATTAATGACTGTTCAGGGTTGATTTTGTATCTGTATATCTATTCTAGTGTCTAAGTATTGAATGGATAATTCACTCTGAAGTATATCTGCATGGAATGGGTTACAGTTTATGGATAGATCTGAATAAAATGATGGATCAAGATCTCTAGACCTAAAATGACTATATATCTTCTAGATCTGTTTATGGAATGTTTAGATCTGAGATGTGGCGAATGTTTTCTAAAGTGAAGGGTAAGATCTGAGCTATTTTGAAGAGTTGTGCAGCCCTGCAATGTTTGCAGATCTATATGTAGGTTCGTCGTAGCGAAAGCGTGTATATACGTGGGTTAGTTTCAGCAAAAGCGTGTATGGAATCTAAGGTCAATCTTGAAATATTTGTAGATATATACGCATGTTTGTCTCTATGGGAGCGCGTATATACACGAGTTTAGTGAAGTAAAAGCGTGTATGGAATCTAGGGTTTTGCTGAATTGTGCAGAAGGAAATATTTAATCTGTTTTGTTGTATTACTATTGTCTGTCAAGATGTCTTCATATAGATCTGAGTTGTTTGAATAATGATTATGCTGCTAGTTTATTATGATTAAAGATGAGTTGTTGGTTGGTTGGTTGATGATTCAATGAATGAATTGATGGAGTTATAAGTTTCAGTTTGATGTTCTTTGAGCTTAAATGTTTGGAGTGGGTCCAGTCTAAAAATTTGATGAAAAGAGGCCTACAAGTTGTGTTGTGTGGAAGCTATTTGATCCAGTATGAAAATTGATGAAACGTGGTCCATGGTGGAACTAAGGATCAAAGCCTTCAGTGAGGGGGTTGTAGCTCCCTTCCAGTGGTAGCTGGTAAATGAGATCACGGGGTAGTAGCTCCCTTCAAGGAGTGGCTGGTAAACGAGATTAGGCAGTTGAAGCTCCCTTCCAGTAGTAGCTAGAGAATGAGAAAAGGTTGCAGCCTTCTGCAGGTGGGTGCCTGCATGCTGGTATGAATCTACGCCAGTACATGATTGTAAGTAGTTTCTTTATAATAAATATTGAAGACATAGACGATAGCAGTGGTGGTTTTCTCCCGAATTGGGTTTCCACCTTAAATGCTGGTGTTCATTTGTGTTGCTTATGTGTGATGATTTATTATGTTCTTACTACACATGCTTACTGCTTACGAAACATCTGATGAATGAATGATGCACTGATCTAAGTAAAGAATTATATGCATAATAAGATCTCTGGTAATACACAAGTTTTCTTAAGGATATCTGCGTGTATATGTGAGTTGGGTTGATTAAAGTCATGTATGGACTTTAGTAAGGAAAAATCAAAAGTTATGAGTAAGCTCTAAATACTGATTCACCCCCCCCCTCAGTATTTTTCCCAACAATTTCTTTGATGTCTTTGTTTATATCCTGCAGAGTTTGACAGAGAAGTTTTGAGAACCTCTTCCCTCCAGAAAATAAGGGTTTTATTTTATCTCTCTTGCATATCTTCTCCTCCCCATGAGAGGACTCCATCATGGTTGAAGAACATAGGCTGAGCCAAAATTAAGACACTGATACCATTGTAATATCCCAAAATGGAAAAATCAGCAATACTTGCTAAGAAAACACATTTTTCAGAAATATAAGCATCAACAGAAAAATGTAGGCCATGGTTCCATTATATCTTACATTATTACAACCAAATCCAAGATTAAATAAAAAACAAATCATCATAGCCTAGTTAAACGGCCTCCTATGCTCAAAACAGCTCAAAAATGATGAAACCCCAAGACTACTGCAACACAGAATGACTACATAAAGTGAAAAAATAGCTATTTGAGGGTTTATACTTAGAAATATAGAGAAAAAATATATTTTCTCATGTATTAATCATATAGTCTCAAAAAAAGAGATCTAGTCTCCTTTATATAGATCCAAGAAGACCCGGCAAGGGTTTCTTGACATAAATGGTGTACATGAAATATTTGCTGCAGATATATGGATGAATCACGTTGTGTATCTAAAGCTCTACATAAAAATGGTTGAAAATGCAAATAAATGGTTGTAGACTCTCCTACTAGCTTTCTGGGAAAAAGGCTGATCCTCCTCCTGGGAAACTAGCTCATAAAAATGGGGTTTTAACCCCTTCCACTGCAACACCCTGAAAATAATGCAGTTTCTCCAAGGGACTGTGCTGTAGATGTAGTTGAATACTTGGCCAAGTGCCTGATAGTGGAAAATTTAGCTTAGAAGGCTCTCCTTAGATTTCTTAAACAAGATCTCCAAGAAAGTATAGGGAATTCCTGCATGAGAAAAACATTGCAATAAAAAATGCAGCAAACTTAGCTAAGAAACTAAAGAATGCAAGAAGTCTAAACAAACTACATACAAAATATAATATTCAATCATTCCCCATAAATAATCCATCTCAGTCCGGAAAAGGGTTAAACTTATACTGAGTAGATATCAATTCATTTACTTTAACGAGCTCGAAATGACAAGTGCTCGGCAATATTTTCACAGTATCAGAGTCTAAAAGGAGCTAAAAGAATACTCCAGGGGTTCCTTTTTCACTGTTATCAAAGCTCAAAAAAGAGATAAAAGTGCGCTTCAAATCCTTTTTCATTTTTAACAAAGATAGAAAAATAAGGAGAAAAAGTATGCTTTGTGGTCAAATCATTCTTTGAATAAATATGCACGACTAATATGTTCATTAGTTGTATTTCCTATTCAGAACAACATCAAATGGATTAAAAATACCTGTTTCATGATAAAAACATAATAAAACCATAGTCATAGCAATAAATTCAACTTGCAATCAATTAAATGACTATATAAAGCAGTTTCACTATTCATTTTACCATTCCATAGTTACCATTTGCATTTTTGGAGCTCTGAAATTGACTTTTCCCCCAAAATTTAGTCTTTGATTGCGTGCAATTAGTAAGAATGCTTTGAATTCCCCCTGCAAGAGCACATGTCGAATGCCCCCTACAAGAGAAGATGCCCCCCAAGCTTCATTTCATGAATCTAAGTAGATTACTGGTTACTAATAGCTAGATGGAATGAAGGTTAATTTACGATATTAGATGGAATAATCGTCATAATTAGGAGAGGATTTGTTTCATTTTTTAACGAGATTGACACAGGAAAAGAACTATGCTCATCATTTGTTTCATTTTTTAACGAGGTTGACACAGGAAAAAAGAACCATCCTCATAAGTATGTTTCATTTTTTAATGAGGTTTACACAGTAAAAAGAACCATCGTCATGGGAACCTGTTTCATTTATCGAGGTTGACACAGGAAAAGAACTATCCTCATGGGAGCCTCTGTTTACTTATTGAGATTGACACAAGAAAAGAACTATGCTCATCATTTGTTTCATTTTTTAACGAGGTTGACACAGGAAAAAAGAACCATCCTCATAAGTATGTTTCATTTTTTAATGAGGTTTACACAGTAAAAAGAACCATCGTCATGGGAACCTGTTTCATTTATCGAGGTTGACACAGGAAAAGAACTATCCTCAACACCTATTTCATTTTTTAACGAGGTTGACATAGGAAAAAAGAACCATCCTCATGACCCGTTTCATTTTTTAATGAGGTTGACACAGTAAAAGAACTTTCCTCATTATGCAGTTGGACTAGTGAGTGTGTGCTGGAAAAGACGTAGTCTAATAGAGTCATCATTTAAGGATTTTGATAAGAACAACAAATGATAAATTATAACATGTGTTGATGGGTCTTCTCCAAGGTTTTCATTGAATTTAGAAATGTCTGAGGGTAACATATGTGGTATCACCAGCCACCAAGGAGAGGAACTAGATAGGATTCCAGATGATGACATGGGTGAAGTCAATGGACAAATCATCGAAAATGAAGCAACAACAAATGTTGTCACAGCTGAAATAGATGGTTCAGTCTGGGATGTTATCTCAGCCATGGTAAAATGACCCAATGTATACCCTATAGAATCTATGGGAACTGAAGGTGAAAGAAGATCAACAAAAGAAAGGGAAGGTGATTGAGGAAAAGACTCGTACAAGTAAAGCTCCTACCAAAAATGAGTTGGAGTTAAAGGTTGCTCGTCTTGTGATATTTATTCAATCAAAATCAAACCAGGTGGAATAATTTCACCATAAGGCCCAAGTTATATTTCAGGTGGTTGACTGTGTGATATGGGAGACTCAATGACTACAATTGATTGTGGGATGGCCAATTCAGGAACAACTTCCGGTTGTTCAACTTCGGGATCAATATTTTCTCCACTTAGGGAATATAGCAACAGAAATATAAGGGGATGATAGACCCTATTTCATTGGTCCTGGGGATGATGTCTAGTTTGACCAATAACAGTTGCCCCCTAGAGCACAATGGGATCTAGATCAACTTCCAGTTGAACAATGTTAGGTTCGGGAGGTATGGTCTCACAGATTGGATGGATCATGACCACGGGTAGTTGTAAGGACTCTGTCTCGACAACAGTAGACAAAACAGGATTTGTAGAAACAACTTGTGCCAACTCTAGTATATGGGAAGATGATGCTTCACCAGAGGTACGAGTTGTACTTGATTCGGCAGATCGTGATCGCCTTCATCTACTAGAAATAATTTTCGATGGTAAAGGTGGTTTCAAAGCTAAACTAAGCGAATGTCGGGGAATAGATTTGTTTTCTTCTATGATTACTAATTTATTTTATCCAAAAACAAATAAACAAAAAGAGGGTAATGCTATGCAAAAGGGTTTACCGGGAAACTGTGAACTGCAGAATACCTCTTGGCGAACCAGGAAATATAGGCAAGTAATCTCCCCAAATGTTGTGTTCGATGTATCACAATTTCACTATGGATGGATAGCACCTAAAATTTTTCCTCCCAAATATACCCGAAGGTGTGTGGAGGCCCAAGTCCGTATTAGTGCTATCTAATGCGAAACTGCACAGTGAGAGCACCTGTTTATACTTATCGTACTATAACACTGCCCGATATACCCGTGAGTACGTGGACGAGCTACGATATACTTACATACATGGAGTGAGGTATCACACTCGGAATGTATCGCAGACAAGATAACGATAGCTGCTATGTTTTACAACACCGGAACACATCTCTAGCCTAGACCTCTAAATGTTATCATTAATGTTCCAAAGCGTTGTTAAGTAAATTGAGATTTATTTTATGTTGGTCTTGCTTAACAGTTTTCCTTTCAAGTTCACCATGATGATATATATAAAATTCCTAAAATGCAAGCTAAGAATGATAAACAAACTTTCACTTTTAGCTTTTTCAATGAAAGACCTAGCTACTAAGGGAACAGAGCAAGTAATTTGAGAGCAAAAAAATCAATGAACAAAAACAAAATCAAATGAATCTCAAACTAAATGCAGATTTCCTAATGTTCCTTTTGCAAAAAACACACAATCCTACATGCAAATGCAAGTTTTTCTTTTCAGTTTCCTTAATTTTATGAATGCGGAAAAGACACTAGGTGTACTAGATCAATAATCGAAATGCTTTTTACTTTCGAGAAATGAAGAATACAAACAAAAATTTGTCTTTTGAAGGAAAAACGAAGATTTCAACAACAATTTATCCTATCAAGGAAATGAAGATTTTACCACAATTTCCTATTTCGAAAGCAAACGATTCTTAATGCGACCATAAAAAGTACTTTGAAATCAATTTGTCAATGATAATGAAAAAAAAAATTAAAACAACATTGAACAAATTTTCACTAAAATGAGAAGAAATATATAGAGATACTATTCAAATAGAGCATTAAACTTTTCAAAACAAGTTAGCAAACAGAACTGAATCAAAATACAAAGTCAGATTCAAGGATTTGTTCCTTTCAACAGCCAACGCAGTCTACAAATGGAGACAGTGGTCTGTAATGCAAGCTGACAAGGGAGACATTGCTCTGCAAAGCACTGTGCCCTGACCAAGGGTGCGTTGGGTGCAGTAAGCAAAGAAAAAGCTACTGTTTGGCTCACCAAATTTTAAAATTAAACTCTGAAAATGTCTAATATTTATGTGAAATAGCTACTTGGTGGATTTAGAAAGCAGATCAGAGACTAAAACACCAAGATTCAAGAGAAATTATCCCTAGTGGAGTCACCAGTTTGTTTGGCTAGAATTGTAATCTATAGATAATTTACGCTTCCCTAGACTGGTTTCTAGTCTAGAACAACATGTGAAAGACTACACTACCCTTTTTCCTAACTCAGATCAGATACATAGAGAGGATTGGATGCTTACTTGTTTCAGTTGCTTCCAAATGGCTCCTTTTTTTCGCTTCCACTATAGCCTCAACTTCAAGCGGTTTCAAATAGCTAAATGCTTCCTGCAAGAAAGAGCACTGAAAGAGAAAAAGATGCAATAATCCAGATATCTATTCAAGTTAATTATCCAAATCAGTTAAGCGTAAACTACATTCATAAACAAAGATTTTACAACATGGGAAATCAAAGTAAACATGGATGCATGTAGGGAAAAACAAGCAATACTCTTTATTGATGATAGAAGGAGAGGTTACAACAAAGTGACCGATTCATTGTGACCTTCCAGCATAGTTCCTTAGCCTCATCATAGCATAAGTCTCTCCACTAGCAGCTTCATAAATCAAACTCTCTATTGATAATCCTGCAACATTTCTCTACTCAAATTCTTCCTCCTTGAACACTTAGCTTTGTGTTCAATTTATAGATGAATTGTAGGTAGTTTTGTAATCAATAACATTCCAAAAATAGGCAAGACATGTTTCCATTCATGTAGATATCAAATGGACACTTGGATCCGAAGCATGACACATGTGAACCCTTCTAGAAGACACTGGCCAAGTGGAGATTCTGGAACAATGAGAATTTCGCTCCCAATGTGACCAACGCACCTTTGAATGTCAAGAAGTGATTTGCAGAGCAGCTGAGAATGGAGCCACCTACATATGCAACGCACTTAGGCCCCTTAGAGCCTACGTTGGTGAGCTCCCACATGTATAATAATAAGCTTCAAACCATGGAAAAGCCTTGCTTTTATGAAAATCTTGTTTGATTCATGAATGTTTCCTGTCTTAGAGCATATAACAACTGAGATGATAGGGAATGATAGACCCTTTGATCATCGGTCCTGGAGATGCTACCCAGTTAACTAGGTCATTGGGAATGGTGCCCAAATTGACCTATAACAATGAAATCGAGTTTACACTATGAGGAAGAGAAAATGGTACCTTTCCTCCTCGCTATATATAATATAAATAAGTATAAATAAGTAGAATATATAATACAAGCATGTTCACAGGATCCTTGAGCTATGTCATTGGTGAATTTTTCCTAATTATTATTGTTTCTCCTTATGTTTTCCATTTTGTTCATCTTTCTCTGATAAAGAAGTAGAAGTTTTAGATTAGGATTTGATGCTTCAGCACCCTATTTCTGGTTGTCTTCTTTATATTTATGTTTTCTTCTGCATAGGTCTTATTAGAATATTCTTAATTGCCTTCTAGTTACATCTAGCTTGTTGTCTTGGAAATGATTCAATAGAGTGAAACCAAGGAAATTTTGGTGAATCCATTTTCCTTTGAGTAGGGCTTGAGATATTGTTTTCAGGACCTTTCTTTAAAGTACAATTATTAGAGTCTGAACCAGTGAGGTCTATGGTATGCCCTGCCCTTTGATCTGTCTTGAAATGTTGCTTTGAAGAGTCTTTTAAGAATTCATCAAAAGCATATTAGAATTGTTTCTGTTTGATCTTAGACCACTCTTACTATTTATGTTACATGTCTTCTTTGTCTGAAAGTAGTTCTTGAATTACAGGATTGTTGTCTTAAAGGTTTCTTATTAAAGTTTGTCCAAAAAGGATTATGGTTTGTCCTGCCCTTTGACTTACTCCAAATAGTTACTTTGAAAGGATTTTCTTGCCTAAGTAGAGCTAGAAGATTCTTAACTGACTATAGCTTTTCTGCCTTCACAACTTCTTATTGTTTCATATCACAACCTAATCTAAAGAATCCATTTGATATAGTTAGATTTCCCTATGAAAGCCCTTGCAGAGTTGATGAACAATTAAACCCTTTTATGACTTCATAGCCCAATGGTTTTCTGCCTCTTATATTCTATTTGTTCAGCTGAGACATCTCCTCAATTAATCACACCATTCATCCTTCAATCCGTCATTTAATCCAACCAAAAAATAAAAAAATCCTTAGAACTTCATAACTAGCCCAATATCTTGAACAAAGAGCATAAATATATATCAATTGAAAACACTTATATAGAGAGATCCCTCTCTGAATTCGAGAAGGCTAGGTCCCAGGACTCTAAAGTGGTTCTGATGTGGTCCCTGCAGTGTTTGGTCTTGCCTTTCTTGCAAACCATAGGGAGCCAACATAGTGGCAACCATACTGGGGAATTTTGAGTTATAAACATTTCAGATAAACTCTAAACTCAGAAAACCTCATTTAAAATTAGATAAATCAAATTTTGTCCAAGAAAGGTTTTTTATTGCTGATGGTGGACAACAATCAACCATAAAACAAGTAAAAATCCTCCACCTGGTGACTCCATTGGTCTTCGGCAGCCCTGTTAACCCCACTAATCCTCAAAGACTCCCCTAGGAATGATTAAATCAATCCTAATCTTGTTGATGGTGGACAAAAAAGTTCTAAAATTCCCACCTGGCGACTCCACAACTCTCAATAGATCTAAAGACTCCAGTGGTAAAAGATTCCAGAAAGGTTGCAAAGATGCAGTGACCTCTTTCTCAGACTAATTGAACAAAATGTCAAGGTTTGTGACAGACCTTCTATATGGTGAAATTTCAAATTAGTTATTAGAACTTCAGCTTGATGATGATGATCTCTTAAAATCTATCTTTCTCATTTTAAGGTCAAACAATTTTAACCCTAAAGTTAGGAAAATTTTTATGAAGATAGTGGTTGAAAAATATGAAACTGACATTGAAATTTTGAATTCTCAAATTCAGTCATACAATTTTCAAGACCCTTCTTCGAAAGTCTCCCTTCCTCTAAGCAAGAGAAAATTGTATTACCCTTTGACTTACAGGCTGAGGATGATTTTTCTCTCAAGAACCAGACTGAAGATGAGGTTTTCAAAGTTAATAATTGGGATGTAGACAATCAACTAGTCATGAAAGGCCTAGAAGCAAAAAGTTTACATCATGCTTTTGTTGATCCTATAGCATATTACATGGAGGTCTTGATTGGCTCAAATTTCCAGTTATGGATTATTCACAAGAATCAAATCCATCAGAAGTTGCCACTACATATGATAACCTTGGCTATGAAGACACATAATCAAGGTGTATTGTTCTTTCCTCTGACAAGTAGTCAGGTTGTCTACCTATTTTTGTTACTACTTAACTGGCTACACTGGCACTATTGTATCACTTAGGACAATAGAAATTTCATTAGATTAGGATAGATAGGCATACAAATAAGCTCATCCATCTGATCATTTTTTTCAAAATCTTAGTTTTTAGCCTCATTCATTGTATATAACATTGCTTGAGCAAAAAAGGAGAAAAGGAAATACAAAAAACAAAGAAAGAAATAAAAAGAGGGTAGAAAAAAGAAAAGGTATAGCCCCATACCAAAAAAGGCTACGTTCTGAAAGTGTGCAATTCCAAATGCCACTACTTGAAGAGAAGCCTTATTTAGTCATACAGCCTAATCATGACTAAATAGATTTTAAATTTTCTGCTGATAGGTTAGTGAATGAGGATTTTCTAAACTGTCTAAACTTGGCTTATCAGTAAGATTAGATTAGATTAGGAAAAAAATTTGGTCCCAAACTCAAAATCTGGAGCAAGAAAGAAAGAGAGGAATAAAGAGAAAATTCCAAATTTTAGCCCTCAAAGTTTTTGTTTTTAATTTTTTGCAAAATAAGTTCTGCAGGAAAAACTGTACAAAGCACCACTGGTCATAACACATCGACTGTCTAATCATGATCTAGTTATGTTTTTAATTTTTTGTCATAGAATAGATAATGAACATTTGTCAAACAACTTATTCTTGACAGATACATAGATTAGGTAGAGAAATAATAAGTTCATCAGTTTAATCTGAACTTTGGGATGATATAAGTGTAGAAGTAGATTAGTTTCCTGTTTTTCAAAAAATAAATAATGTCAAGGGTTGGATAATTCGAATGCACCCAGTGAAGAAAAAATGTTAGAACAATTAAGATGGGTAGGTAGATTATTGAGTTGGAATTAATCATGTTATGATTAAGATACTGTAGATCACTTCTTCAAAGCAGTAAGTCATCAAGCTAAAAGGAGCTCTATCAAGGTGCAAATCAAGGCTCTGGTCTACTTCTTCCAGAGATCTTTTCTCTGAGGTTCTTGACACCTCCTATAGGAGCTCCCCTCCCCAGCTAGAGCAACTGTTATCCTCCTGTATTTTACATATTTCACTAGATGACTGTGAATGTTTTACAAGCAACTAAAGATATCATAATTGGCCTATCAACTATATTTTCTCACTACCCTCATCATCCTAATTTTGACTATTTTTCTCTAAAATTTCCTATCCTTCGCCTTCTCAAAATGTTCACCCTGCCGGTCTAGAGAAAACTCCATTTTTTGGCTTAAGTTCCTCATTTTATTACCCCACCTACACCCTCATTCCATATCTATTTTTCTCCTTTCAAAAACCCCTACAAAAACATTGTTTCTACAAATATACCGGCCCTTTTGGAAAGCAGGCCCTTAAAGCCCCTTTTCAGCTTAAACTTTAGCCCCTCGCCCTCATAAAACAGTTTTCTCCACTATCCTAGCCCCTTCCCTATTGAAAACTCCTCTGCCCCTTTTATTTTATATACCCTCGCAAACCTTATAAAACCCCTCCAAACCTTTGAAAAATTAAACCAGGGCCTGCTTTTCCTAACCTGGCTTACTCCTTCATCGGGCCATCTTCACTGTTGATCAACCCCGATCCAACGGCCACCTCACCGGCCGTCCTCTACTTCCACTAATTTGACCGCCCGCTCATCACCCCCAGGGCATGTGATGACCATCGATCTCTCACCCTAATATCTGATGGCCCCTGGCACATATCACATATCACATCCATCGCCATATCGTATCCATCACTCATACCGCAAATTTAATTGCACTCGCGATTAAAAAATCCCCGACACATATCGCATCCATCGCCATATCGCATCCATCGCTCATATCACAAATTTAATTGTGCCTGTGATGAACAACCCCTTATCGCACGAAATGGGCGGTTTTTCCCTGTTGCATGTCATGCTTTGGACCATATTGCGTTACCGCTGCCCAAAACTACGTACCGCCTATACCCTGCATGAAAGCCACCCCGATTTTCCAAAATCGCCTCCCTCCTCCTACACCAAAATGTGAATTTCTTCACCTCCCCGCCATTGATTCCACCTCTAGAACTCTCCCTCTACACTCCCCCCTCCTCTACAGATTGCCCTCAATGCCTCAGGAAACCAAAAATGTATTTTGAATCCAATCTCGCAAGTTTTAAATTAATTTTGTTTTGTGTTTTGTGCATGTTTCATTTTTTTTTTATGGTGGATAAGGGCCTGAAATGCCCTCCCCCAAACAAAAAGTGATAAATTATAGCCTCTGGATGACGATCCAAGAGGCGAATACATGTAAATAAGGCCAAGGGTTCACATAAAGCACTCAACGCTTGATGAATCATGATCATCGATGGGTTGCAAACCTTTATACCCATGAAGAAACCTTTCCTGCACACAGAGGACAACCACGGTTATATGAGCGAAGTAGAAACAGAGAAAAAGATAGTGAAGCATATTACGAAGGTTTAATCAAAGATTAAAGGCCTAATGCAAAAGTTTGATGAATAAAACTAAGGCAGATTACCCAAAGATAGCTTCGAATAACTCAGCAAAGAGGCAATTACTCCTCCAAAAGACAGATTTTGCCACCTATAGCACTATTTATTTCAATAAACGCATCAAACAGTTATTACACTATCAGATATATTTTAAAGTAGCTCAACAGTTATTACAAAGTTATTATTTCAGAGTAACTCTTTCAGATATTTTTGCCTTGGGCCTTGCATGGTCTCAAAGGTCAAAAATCATTAACTCTATAATAAATGACAATTAAACACCCTGGCATAGTAGCATCTCCTCATTTGAATATAAATATTACATATGAGCCTCATTAAAAATGTTGGTTACTTGGTGATCTTTGGACAGATTTCTGCTGCTGAGCTAATTGAGGAATGTTAGACTGAACCATAGAAAGCTCTGATTTGTAGAGAGCTATTGTACATGGAGTGATGTAACTAGTTCAGTCATTAATAATACAAGCATGTTCACAGGATCCTTGAGCTATGTAAATGGTGAAGTTTTCCTAATTGTTATTGTTTCTCCTTATGTTTTCCATTTTTTTCATCTTTCTCTGATAAAGAAGCAGAAGTTTTAGAATAGGATTTGCTGCTTCAGCACCCTATTTATGTCTGTCTTCTTTATATTTATGTTTTCTTCTACATAGGTCTGATTAGAAGATTCTTAATTGCCTTCTAGTTACATCTAGTTTGTTGTCTTGGAAATGATTCAATAGAGTGAAACTAAGGAAATTTTGGTGAATCCATTTTCCTTTGAGTAGGGCTTGAGATATTATTTTCAGGACATTTCTTTAAAGTACACTTATTAGAGTTTGAACCAGTGAGGTCTATGGTATGCCCTTCCCTTTGGTCTGTCTTGAAATGTTGATTTGAAGAGTCTTTTAAGAGTTCATCAAAAGCAAATTACAATTGTTTTTTTTTTTAATCTTAGACCACTCTTACGGTTTATCTTACATGTCTTCTTTGTCTGAAACTAGTTCTTGAATTACTAGATTTTTGTCTTAAAGGTTTCTTATTAAATTTTGTCCAAAGAGGATTATGGTTTGTCCTGCCCTTTGACTTACTCCAAACAGTTACTTTGAAAGGCTTTTCTTGTCTAAGTAGAGCTAGAAGATTCTTAACTGCCATAGCTTTGCTACCTTCACAACTTCTTATTGTTTCATATCACAACCTAATCTAAAGAATCCATTTGATATAGTTAGCTTGCCCTATGAAATGCCTTGCAGAGTTGATGTACAATTAAACCATTTTATGACTCCATAGCCCAATGGTTCTCTGCATGTTATAGTCTATTTTTTCAACTGAAACATATCCTCAATTAATCACACCATTCATCCTTCAATCTATCATTTAATCCAACCAAAAAACAATCAAATCCTTAGAACTTCATAACTAGCCTAATATCTTGAACAAAGAGCATACAGATATATCAATTGAAAACACTTATATAGAGAGATCCCTCTCCGAATCTGGGAAGGCTAGGTCCCAGGATTCTAAAGTGGTTCTAATGTGTCCCCTGCAGTGTGTGGTCTTGTCTTTCTTGCAAACCACGGGGAACGAACATAGTGGCGACCATACTGGGGAATTTTGAGTTATAAACATTTCAAATAAACTCTAAATTCAGAAAACCTCATTTAAAATTAGATAAATCAAATGTTATCCAAGAAATTTTTTTGATTGCTGATGGTGGACAACAATCAGCCATAAAACAAGTAAAAATCCTCTACCTGGTGACTCCACTAGTCTTCGGAAGCCCTATTCACCCCACTAATCCTCAAAGACTCCCCTAGGAATGATTAAATCAATCCTAATCTTGTTGATGGTGGACATAAATGTTCTAAACCTTCCACCTGGAGACTCCACAACTCTCAATAGATCTAAATACTCCACTAGTAAAAGATTTCAGACAGGTTTCAAAGATGCAGTGACCATTTTCTCGGACTAATTGAAAAAAATTTCAAGGTTTGTGATAGACCTTCTATATGGTGAAATTTCAAATCAGTTATCAGAACTTTAGCTTGATGATGATGATCTCTTAAAATTTGTCTTTCTCATTTTAAGGTCAAACAAGTTTAACCCTGAAGTTAGGAAAATTTTTCTGAAGATAGTGGTTGAAAAATATGAAACTGACATTGAAATTTTGAATTCTCAAATTCAGTCATACAATTTCCTAGACCCTAAAGAATTCTTGGAAAGTCTCCCTTCCCCTAAGCAAGAGAAAATTGTATTACCCTTTGACTTACAGGGCAAGGATGATTGTTCTCTTAGGAACCAGATTGAACATGAGGTTTTCTAAGTTAATATTTGGGATGTAGATAACCAACTAGTCATCAAAGGCCTAGAAGAAAAAATTTTACATCATGCTTTTGTTGATCCTATAGTAGATTACATGGAGGTCTTGATTAACTCAAATTTCCAGATATGGATTCTTCACAAGAATCAAATACATAAGAATTTGCCACTACATATGATAACCTTGGCTATGAAGACACATAATCAAGGTGTATTGTTGTTTCCCCTGACAAGCAGTCAGGTTGTCTACTTATTTTTGTTACTACTTAACTGGCTACACTAGCACTATTGTATCACTTAGGATAATAGAAATTTCATTAGATTAGGATAGATAGGTATACAAATAAGCTCATCCATCTAATCATTTTTTTCAAAATCTTAGTTTTTAGCCTCATTCATTGTATATAACACTACTTGAGCAAAAAAGGAGAAAAGGAAATACAAAAAACAAAGAAAGAAACAAAAGGAGGGCAAAACAAAGAAAAGGTACAACCCCATACCAAAAAATACTAAGTTCTGAAAGTGTGCAAGTCCAAATGCCACTACTTGAAGAGAAGCCTTATTTAGTCATACAGCCTAATCATGACTAAATAGATTTTAAATTTTCTGCTGATAGGTTAGTGAATGAGGATTTGCCAAACTGTCTAAACTTGGCTTATCAGTAAGATTAGATTAGATTAGGAAAATAATTTGGTCCCAAAGCTCAAAATCTGGAGCAAGAAAGAAATAGAGGGATAAAGAGAAAATTCCAAATTTCAGCCCTCAAAGTTTTTGTTTTTAATTTTCTGCAAAATAAGTTTTGCAGGCAAAACTGTACAAAGTACCACTGCTCATAATAGATCAAACTGTCTAATGCTCATCTAGTTATGTTTTCAATTTTTTGTCATAGAAAAGAGAATGAACATCTGTCAAACAACTTAATCTTGACAGATACATAGATTAGGTAGAGAAATAATAAGTTCATCAGTTTAATCTGAACTTTGGGATGATATAAGTGTAGAAGTAGATTAGTTTCCTGTTTTTCAAAAAGGAAATAATGTCAAGGGTTGGCTAATTAAAATGCACCTAGTGAAGAAAAAATGTTAGAACAAGTAATATGGGTAGGTAGATTGTTGAGTTGGAATTAATCATGTTATGAATCAGATACTGCAGATCACTTCTTCAAAGCAATAAGTCATCAAGCTAAAAGAAGCTCTGTCAAGGTGCAAATCAAGGCACTGGTCTACATCTTCCAAAGATCTTTTCTCTGAGGTTCTTGACACCTCCTAAAGGAGCTTTCCTCACCAGCTAGAGCCACTGTTATCCTCCTATATTTTACAGATTTCACTAGATGACTGTGAATGTTTTACAAGAAACTAAAGATAGCATAATTGACCTATCATCTATCTTTTCTCACTGCCCTCATCATCCTATGTTTGACTATTTTTCACTAAAATTTCCTATCCTTTGCCTTCTCTAAATGTTCACCTTGCTGATCTAGAGAAAAATCCATTTTTTGGCCTAAGTTCCTCATTTTATTACCCCACCTACACCCTCATTCCATATCTATTTTTCTCCTTTCCAAACCCCCTACAAAAACTCTGTTTCTACAAATATACCTGCCCTTTTTTAACGTAGACCCTTAAAGCCCCTTTTCGGGTTAAACTTTAAACCCTTGCCCTCATAAAACCATTTTCTCCGCTATCCTAGCCCCTTCCTCACCCACCTTACTCCTTCATCGATCCATCTCCACCATTGATCAACCCCAATCCAACAGCCACCTCACCCACCATCATCCACTTCCACTGATTTGACCGCCTGTTCATCACCCCCAGGGCATGTGACAACCGTCAATATCTCATCCTGATATCTGACGACCCTCGGCTCATATCGCATATCACATCCATCACTCATACCACAAATTTAATCGCACCCATGATAAACAACCCTCGGCGCATATCTCATATCGAATCCATCGCCATATCGCTTCCATCGCTCATATCGCAAAATTAATCACACCAGCGATAAACAACCCCCGGTGCATATCCCATATTGCATCCATCACCATATCGTATCCATCGCTCATATCACAAATTTAATTGCACCCGCGATGAACAACCCCCGACCATGTGAAATGGGTGGTTTTTCCCTACCGCATGTGACGCTCTAGACCATATCGCGTTGCCGCCGCCCAGAACCGCTTAACGCCTATACCCTGTGTGAAAACCACCCCTGTTTCCCAAAACCACCTCCCTCCTCCCATGTTAAAATGTGAATTTCTTCGCCTCCCCGCCATGATTCCACCTCTGGAACTCTCCCTCTGCACTCCCCCCTCCTCTATAGATCACCCTCAATGCCTCAGGGGCTGAAAAATGTAGTTTGAATCCAATCCCGTAGGTTTTAAATTAATGTTGTTTTGTGTTTTGTGCAAGTTTTTTTTTTTATGGTGGATAAGAGCCTGAAATTCCCTTCCCCCCCCCCCCCCCCCAAGTCAAAAAGTGACAAATTATAGCCTCTGGATGACAATCCGAGAGGCGAACACATGTAAAGAATGCCAAGTGTTCACATAAAGCACTCAACCCATGATGAATTATTATCATTGACGGGTTGAAAACCTTTATACCCATGAAGAAACCTTGCCTGCACACAAAGGACTACCACAGTTAGATGATCGAAGCAGAAACAGAGAAAAATACAGTGAAGCAGATTATGAAAGTTTAATCAAAGATTAAAGGTCTAATGCAAAATTTCGATGAATAAAACCAAGGCAGATTACCTAAAGACAGCTTTGAATAATTCAGCAAAAAGGAAATTACTCCTCCAAAAGACATATTTTTCCACCTACAGCACTATTTCTTTCAATAAAGGCATCAAATAGTTATTACATAGTCAGAGATATTTTAAGCAGCTCAATAGTTATTACAAATTTATTATTTCAGAGTAACTCTTTCATATATCTTTCCCTTGGGCCCCGCATGGTCTCAAAGGTAAAAAATCATTAACTCTATAATAAATGACAATTAAACACCCTAGCATAGTAGCACCTCCTCATTTTCATATAAATATTGTATATGAGCCTCATTAAAATGTTGGTTACTTGGTGATCTTTGGACAGATTTCTACTGCTGAGCTAATTGAGGAATGTTAGACTGAACCATAGAAAGCTCTGAGTTGCAAAGAGCTATTGTACATGGAGTCATGTAACTGGTTTGGTCATCAATAATATAAGCATGGTCACAGGATCCTTGAGCTATGTCAATGATGAAGTTTTCCTAATTGTTATTGTTTCTCCTTATGTTTTCCATTTTTTTCATCTTTCTCCGATAAAGAAGCAGACGTTTTAGATTAGGATTTTCTGCTTCAGCACCCTATTTCTGTCTGTCTTCTTTATATTTTTGTTTTCTTCTGCATAGGTCTAATTAGAAGATTCTTAATTTCCTTCTAGTTCAGCTAGCTTGTTGTCTTGGAAATTATTCAATAGAGGAAACCAAGGGAATTTTTGTAAATCCATTTTCCTTTCAGTAGGGCTTGAGATATTGTTTTCAAGACCTTTCTTTAAAGTACACTTATTAGAGTCTGAACCAATGAGGTCTATGGTATGCCTTGCCCTTTCGTCTGTCTTGAAATATTGCTTTGAAGAGTCTTTTAAGAGTTTGTCAAAAGCATATTAGATTTGTTTCTATTTGATGTTAAACCACTCTTAATGTTTATCTTACATGTCTTATTTGTCTTAAAGTAGTTCTTGAATTATTGGATTGTTGTCTTAAAGGTTGTTTATTAATGTTTGTCCAAAGAGGACTATGATTTTTCCTGCCCTTTGACTTACTCCAAATAGTTACTTTGAAAGGCTTTTCGTGTCTAAGTAGAGCTAGAAGATTCTTAACTGACTATAGCTTTTTTGCCTTCACAACTTCTTATTGTTTCATATCACAACCTAATATGAAGAATCCATTTGATATAAGTTAGCTTGCCCTATGAAAGCCCTTGCAGATTTGATGAAGAATTAAACCCTTTTATGACTCCATGGCCCAATGGTTTTCTACCTCTTATAGTCTATTTGTTTACCCGAAACATCTCCTCAATTAATCACACCACTCATCCTTCAATCCATCATTTAATCCAACCAAAAAACAAGAAAATCCTTATAACTTCATAACTAGCCTAATATCTTGAACAAAGAGCATAAAGATATATCAATTGAAAACACTTATATAGAGAGATCCCTCTCTGAATCCGGGAAGGCTAGGTCCCAGGATTCTAAAGTGGTTCTGATGTGGCCCCTGTAGTGTTTGGTCTTGCCTTTCTTGCAAACCATAGGGAGCCAACATAGTGGTGACCATACTAGGGAATTTTGAGTTATAAACATTTCAGATAAATTCTAAACTCAGAAAACCTCATTTAAAATTAGATAAATCAAATGTTGTCTAAGAAAGGTTTCTGATTTATGATGGTGGACAACAATTGGCCATAAAACAAGTAAAAATCCTCCACCTAGTGACTCCACTGGTGTTCGGCATCCCTTTTAACCCCACTAATCCTCAAAGACTCCCCTAGGAATGATTAAATCAATCCTAATCTTGTTGATGGTGCACAAAAAAGTTCTAAACCTTCCACCTGGCGACTCCACAACTCTCAATAGATCTAAAGACTCCACTAGTAAAATATTCAAGATAGGCTTCAAAGATGCAGTGACCTCTTTCTCAGACTGATTGAACAAAATGTCAAGGTTTGTGACAGACCTTCTATATGGTGAAATTTCAAATTATTTATCAGAACTTCAGCTTGATGATGATGATCTCTTAAAAAATTTCTTTCTCATTTTAAGGTCAAACAAGTTTAACCCTGAAGTTAGGAAAATTTTTCTGAAGATAATGGTTGAAAAATATGAAACTGGCATTGAAATTTTGAGGTCTCAAATTCAGTCATACAATTTTCGAGACCCTAAAGAATTCTTGGAAACTCTCCCTTCCCCTATGCAAGAGAAAATTGTATTACCCTTTGACTTATAGGTTGAGGGTGATTTTTTTCTCAAGAACCAGACTGAAGATGAGGTTTTCAAAGTTAATACTTGGGATGCAGACAACGAACCAGTCATCAAAGGCCTAGAAGAAAAAAATTTACATCATGCTTTTATTGATCCTATAGCAGATTACATGGAGGTCTTGATTGGCTCAAATTTCCAAATATGGATTCTTCACAAGAATCAAATACATCATAAGTTGCCACTAAATATGATAACCTTGGTTATGGAGACACATAATCAAGGTATATTGTTGTTTCCTCTTACAAGAAGTCAGGTTGTCTGCTTATTTTTGTTACTAATTAATTGGCTACACTAGCACTATTGTATCACATAGGACAATAGAAATTCATTAGATCAGGATAGATAGGTATACAAATAAGTTCATCCATCTGATCATTTTTTTCAAAATCTTAGTTTTTAGCCTCATTCTTTGTATATAACACTGCTTGAGAAAAAATGGAGAAAAGGAAATACAAAAAACAAAGAATGAGAGAAAAAGAGGGAAAAAAAAAGAAAAGGTATAGCCCCATACCAAAAAAGACTAAGTTCTGAAAGTGTGCAAGTCCAAATGCCACTACTTGAAGAGAAGCCTTATTTATTCATACAGCCTAATCATGACTAAATAGATTTTAAATTTTCTGTTGATTGGTTAGTGAATGAGGATTTTCCAAACCGTCTAAACTTGGCTTATCAGTAAGATTAGATTAGATTAGGAAAAGAATTTGGTCCCAAAGCTCAAAATCTGGACCTAGAAAGAAAGAGTGGGATAATAAAGAGAATTCCAAATTTTAGGCCTGAAATTTTTTGTTTTTAATTTTCTGCAAAATAAGTTTTGCAGGTAGAACTGTACAAAGTACCACTACTCATAATAGATTAGACTGTCTAATCCTGATCTGGTTATGTTTTCACTTTTCTGTCATAGGATAGAGAATGAACATCTGTCAAACAGCTTAATCTTGACAGATAAATAGATTAGGTAGAGAAATAATAAGCTCATCAGTTTAATATGAACTTTGGGATGACCTAAGTGTAGAAGTAGATTAGCTTCTTTCTTTTCAAAAAGTAAATAATGTCAAGGGTTGGCTAATTCAAATGCACCCAATGAAGAAAAAATGTTAGAACTAGTAAGATGGGTAGGTAGATTGTTGAGTTGGAATTAATCATGTTATGGTTCAGATATTGCACATCACTTCTTCAAAGAAGTAAGTCATCAAGCTAAAAGGAGCTCTGTCAAGGTGAAAATCAAGGCACTAGTCTACTTCTTCCAGAGATCTTTTCTCTGAGGTTCTTGACATTTCCTAAAGGAGCTGCCCTCCCCAGCTAGAGCCACTATTATCCTCCTGTATTTTATAGGTTTCACTAGATTATTGTGAATGTTTTACAAGCAACTAAAGATAGCATAATTGGCCTATCAACTATCTTTTCTCGCTTCCCTCATCATCCTAAGTTTGACTATTTTTTACTAAACTTTCCTGTCCTTTGCCTTCTCAAAATGTTCACCCTACTGATTATAGAGAAAACACCCTTTTTTGGCCTAAGTTCCTCATTTTATTACCCCACCTACACCCTCGTTCCATGTTTATTTTTCTGCTTTCAAAAACCCCTACAAGAACTATGTTTCTACAAATATACCCGCCCTTTTGGAAAGCAGGCCCTTAAAGCCCCTTTTCAGCATAAAATTTAGCCCATCACCCTCATAAAATTGTTTTCTCCGCTATCTTAGCCCCTTCCCTATTTGAAACTCCTCTGCCCCTTTTATTTTATATACCCCTGCAAACCTTATAAAACCCCTCCAAACCTTTGAAAAATTAAACCCGGGCCTGCTTTTCCTCACCCTCCTTACTCTTTCATCGGGCCATTTCCACCATTGATCAACCTCGATTCAACGGCCACCTCACCTGCCATCCTCCACTTCCACTAATTTAACCACTTGTTCATCACCCCCAGGGCATGCGACGACCATCGATCTCTCACCCAGACATCTGACAGTCCCTGGCGCATATCGTATATCGCATCCATCGCCATATCGCATCAATCGCTCATATCGCAAATTTAATCACACCCACGATAAACAACCCCCGACTAATATCGCATATCGCATCCGTCTCCATATTGCAAATTTAATCACACCCACGATATATCGCATATTGCATCCATCGCCATGTCACGTCCACCGCTCATATCAAAAATTTAATTGCGCCCACGATGAACAACCCCTGACCATGCGAAATGGCCAGTTTTTCCCTGCCATGTGTCACGCTCTCAACCATATCGCATTCAAACCACCCAAAACCGTTTACTGCCTATACCCTGCACGAAAACCACCCCGGTTTTCTGAAACCGCCTCCCTCCTCCATGCCAAAATTCGAATTTCTTCGCCTCCCCACCATGATTCCACCTCTGGAACTCTCCCTCTACACTCCACCCTCCTCTACAGATCACCCTCAATGCCTCAGGAACCCAAAAATGCAGTTTGAATCCAATCCAGCAGGTTTTAAATTAACGTTGTTTTGTGTATTGTTTTTTTTTTTTTATATGGCAGATAAGGGCCTGAAATGCCCTCCCCTAGTCAAAAATTGATAGATTATAGCCTCTAGATGACGATACGAGAGACAAATACATGTAAAGAAGGCCAAGGGTTCACATAAAGCACTCAACCCTCGATGAATCATGATCATTGATGGGTTGCAAACCTTTATACCCATGAAGAAACCTTGCCTGCACACAGAGGACAGCCATAGTTAGATAAGCGAAGTAGAAACAGAGAAAAATACAGTGAAGCAGATTATGAGGGTTTAATCAAATATTAAAGGCCTAATGCAGAAGTTTGATGAATAAAACCAAGGTAGATTACCCAAATACAGCTTCGAATAACTCAGCAAAGAGGCTATTACTCCTCCAAAAGATAGATTTTTCCACCTACAACACTATTTCTTTCAATAAAGGCATCAAAAAGTTATTACACAGTTAGAAATATTTTAAAGCAGCTCAACAGTTATTACAAATTTATTATTTTAGAGTAAATATTTTAGATATTTTTTCCTTGGGCCTTGCATGGTCTCAAAGGTCAAAAATTATTAACTCTATAATAAATGACAATTAAACACCCTAGCACAGCTGCACCTCCTCATTTTCATATAAATATTACATATGAGCCTCATTAAAATTGTTGGTTACTTGGTGATCTTTGGACTGATTTCTGTTGCTGAGCTAATTGAGGAATGTTAGACTAAACCATAGAAAGCTCTGAGTTGCAGAGAGCTATTGTACATGGAGTGATGTAGCTGGTTTGATCATCAATAATACAAGCATGTTCACAGGATCCTTGAGCTATGTCAATGGTGAAGTTTTCCTAATTGTTATTTTTTCTCCTTGTGTTTTCCATTTTGTTCATATTTCTCCGATAAAGAAGCAGAAGTTTTAGATTAGGATTTGCTGCTCTAGCACCCTATTTCTATCTGTCTTCTTTATATTTAAGTTTTCTTCTACATAGGTCTGATTAGAAGATTCTTAATTGCCTTCTAGTCACATCTAGCTTTTTGTCTTGGAAATGATTCAATAGAGTGAAACCAAGGAAATTTTGGTGAATCCATTTTCCCTTGAGTAGGGCTTGAGATATTGTTTTTAGGACCTTTCTTTAAAGTGCACTTATTAGAGTCTGAACCAGTGAGTTCTATGGTATGCCTTGACCTTTGGCCTGTCTTGAAATGTTGCTTTGAAGAGTCTTTTAAGAGTTCATCAAAAGCAGATTAGAATTGTTTCTAATTGATATTAGACCACTCTTACTGTTTATCTTACATGTGTTCTTTGTCTGAAAGTAGTTCTTGAATTACTGGATTGTTGTCTTAAAGGTTGCTTATTAAAGTTTTTCCAAAGAGGATTATGGTTTGTCCTGCCCTTTGAATTACTCTAAATTGTTACTTTGAAAGGATTTTCTTGTCTAAGTAGAGCTAGAATATCCTTAACTGACTATAGCTTTGATGCCTTCACAACTTCTTATTGTTTCATATCGCAACCTAATCTAAAGAATCCATTTGATATTGTTAGCTTGCCCTATGAAAGCCCTTGTAGATTTGATGAACTTAAACCCTTTTATGACTCCATAGCCCAATGGTTTTCTACCTCTTATAGTCTATTTGTTTAGCTGAAACATCTCCTCAATTAATCACATGATTCATCCTTCAATCCATCACTAATCCAACCAAAAAACAAAAAATTCCTTAGAACTTCATAACTAGCCTAATATCTTGAACAAAGAGCATAAAGATATATCAATTGAAAACACTTATATAGAGAGATCCCTGTTTAAATCAGTGAAGGCTAGGTCCTAGGATTCCAAAGTGGTTCTGATGTGGCCCCTGCAGTTTTTGGTCTTGCCTTTCTTGCAAATCACAGGGAGCCAACAGGGGGCACCAGTGAATGTCACCACAAAGTCAAATTGCCCTGCAAAATTTGTCAAGGAAATCACCTTACTTATGAGTTTCCTCGAAACAATGAAGTTCATAGGCTTCTCTCACCACCACATTCTCAACAACATGTTGTCTTAACTCATCCATTCCTTGGACAACCCCAAGAAAAAATGGTTGCTCAACCTTATCGACTTCCACAAAGGGAAAATGAGGGGTCCTCATCTCATCTCCCTCACAATTGATCCATTTTTATGTAATATTCCTAATTAGCTTTCAGCTAATTGGAATATTAATTTTCACTTTTTTCATTTATATAGATGAATAAGAGGATAGGGAGACCCGTAAATCTCCTTAGTAGGAATAAAAACACCTCTAATGTGAACATGGATCATCATATCAGCTAGATAAAGAACTCTTGGGTTCGAATAGAGGTTGAAGCACATGGATGGGGTCAATTTTGACCAAATAAACAACGCTAGTATGGAGGTAGTGGAGATTTATTGAAGGAAAGTGCAGTGTGAGTGGGAGGGACTCTCCATGAGAGTAGTATCTTTAATGTGTGGGACCTAGGGTAAGGAGGCTCACACAACATATAAGGAATGGAATGGAAGCCATAGAGGGCATTCTAAGTATTTTTTATGTATTGGTCTTTTATGACTTTCTGCATGCTTCAACTATTTAGCGGAGTATATTGTGTTGTTTAGCACAAGGGTGTTTTCGAGCAGAAATCCCACCCTCACCCTCAGGGGACTTAGAGTGCCTACTCATGAGAGGTTCATTGAGCATAATTTCCACTATCCGACATCAGGCCAAGCTTCAACCATCATTAACAACTCAGACTCCTTCAGGATTGTGTTGTTTTGAAGGGAAGTAGCAGTGGAGAATTGATAGATCCAGTTTATGAGCTTGTTTTCTAGAGAGGAGAGCAGCCCTTCATTCAGGAGGCTAGTAAGGGGGATCATAGAGAATTATTTTGTCATATGGCACCAAGTCAAGTTTCTACCACCATCTACAGTGCAGACTCCTTTAGAAAATGCGTTATTTTCAGGGTAGTTGTAGCGAAGGGCTTAGTGCCCAAGTTTGTGAGCTAGATTAACAGTGAGAGGATCAACCCTTCATCTAGAAGATCTATTGGAGGAATATCAGCAATATCTACATCAGATCAGCCAACTCCTATCAGTTATCCAGTTGTAGAGCGTTATTCATCCCTAGGGCTGCATTTTGGGCATTTTGTATCTTGTGTATTTCCGGAAACCCTTTTTGGGTTGTCTTGGAATTGTCCTAGAAATCATATATCTTTGATCCCGGCATTTTCTGAGCACTATATTATCAGATCTAATCAACCCTATTTTCTAGCAGCAATTATTTCTAGTAGGAACTGCATAGTCATGGCCTCCCAACAGTTTATATAGTAGCATTTTTTCATATATCTATGTATTGGGTCCTTGAGGCTTGTTTTGCCTAGCTTGACTATCTTTTTCCTCAAGATCTTGTACTCATTTATATGCTATAATATGAAATAATATGGCTCTATGATCTGCTCCTATTGATGTGTTGATTTTTTACTACATTTTCCAATTTTATATGATATATTCCGATTTTTCCTAATTTGGAATATTACAGTGGTATCAGAGCATAATTTTGGCTCAACCTGTGCAGTACAATAGCTATGTCATAAGAACAAGAAGAGCCTATCACAGAAAAGGGAAAGTGGTATCTTAATAGAAACCATGGTTATGATTATACAAACCCCAAAGGAGACAAAGGAAAATCTCCTATATCAGGAGAGATGGATGAAAAGGGATTTTCCAAGCTTCTTCTTCAAGCCATGCAAAATATTGCCTGAGAAATCAAAGAGATGAGGATGGAGAAACACAAAGAATCCCCTAGAGGGTTCCTACATGGAGAATGCTCTGACATTTCACATCACTGGTATGAAAAACTAGTAGGGCAGCAAGTTTCCCAACACTCAACTATGCCTACATTCCTAACAGTGGGAAATGTAGGTAGAGAACCCCAAGAACAAGAGACTCTTGAAGATTATTTTCTAGAGTATGAGTCTCAATCTCAGAGATTCAAAGATAATCTAAAATTTTAGGAGTTTTTTCAGATCAAGGAGAATAGGAGACCCCAACATAACAATAGAAGTGGAGGCTTCACACAAAACAATGATCTACAGCAGACTATGGGTAGATTCTTTTTGCCCACTTTTGATGGATCATCCAAGTGCACAACCAAGTCTTGGGTGGAGACGCTAGACATCTACTTCCAGCTAAACCAAGTACCAGAGATGGAAGCCATCAAAATAGCAACGCTGCACCTTGAAGGTGAGGCACATGATTGGTGGTTTCATTCTCTTTCCATATTGGGACATAGCAATGTGACTGCATATTCATATTTCACTCGAAGGTTAGTAGAGAGGTTTGATCGAAGGGATCTAGAGGCACCTTTTATTGAGCTAGCAAAGCTCGAAAAGTCAGGTAATCCAGAGACCTATATCTTTAAATTTCTAAAACCTTCTATCATGGTTCCAGATTTATCTATAGCTAGGAGGGTTTTATATGTTCATCGATGGGCTAGCAGAGCCTCTACATGGGTTGGTAAAATCTACTAAACCAACTACACTCAAATATGCTATCGAGAGGGCTAGAGATTTACAGGATGCTTTTCTAAGGGCAAGAGTTCCATTTCAGCAAAGGCCACTCTTTCAGTCAAAGGGGAAAGATGTGAAGGTCCTTACTCCAAAGGAAAACCAGAACAAAGGACCTCTTAGTGATGATGTCTGAAGAGACTTGAGGAGAAGGAATCTTTGCTTCACATCCCAAGGACCATGGGCACTGGTGCATCAGTGTGATATCGGGAAGGCACACTATATAGAGGTATTATCTGATATTGAGAAGGAGGAAGAAGAGGATCTAGAAGGAGATAATAGTTTTGTGATAACATGAGAGGATCCACCACCACCGAGAGGTGGGAATGGGGCATTTGCTCCAATTGGAGGGGCCCTTGAATATTTGCGGGGAGTACCCAGGTACCTGAATTTGAGTGTCTGAGGTAAAATTCAGGATCAGAGAGTATAAGTGTTGATTGATAGTGGGGCCACCCACAACTTTATTGATTCTTATTTAGTACAGAGAAGAGAAATACCCACTGATGATTTTGAGGGATTCTCAGTCTTAGTTCCAAGAGCTAGAACCATGCAGTGTATGAAGTATGTTTCAACATTGTCTGTCAGCATGTGTTGGCTGGAAGGGGTCCTGACCCAGGTTCAGAGGTTAAGGTTTTCCAACAAACCCCTATACTACCGGCCCTTTTGGCAATGACCTACTTGCGCAGGCCAAAGTCTCACCCGAAGCAGTATGGGAGGGTGCTAGAACCAAGTTTTCGCACCCTGAGAGAGGGGAGGTAAGTCAAGCAGTGTTGCATTCAACTTTACAATTATCAGATCTATACCACAGAGCTCAGGTCTACTTTGCATCCACGTGCTCGCTATCAATATAACAATATAGTAACTATAATTTTAGTAATTAACAGATCATAGACTCATAGAATAGTAACCACGGTACTATCACAGCTATCATAGATATTCCTGCAGCTTAACCATATATCCAAAGTTTGCATAAAGTATAATAGAACATATCTAGATCAGATATTAATACAGCATAAGAAATTAACACAGTTTTATCTTAATGCAGAAGCATGCATAACATAATCATATATCACAGATTCGCATCAACAGTAATTCCAAGAGATCGAGGTATTCCAACAATATTTCACATTCATTAGCCATTCAGATCTTCTTTAAATACCCAAACCCAACCTGTGCACATAGCCAGTAGGGTCCACACATAGTAGGACTAAGGATCTCCGTGCACACAGCTAGCAGGAGTCCTTCCCCTAACAACCCAAACAGATCCACTAATTTGCAACTATCATCAATCTATATTCATTCCTACCTTAAGACTCAAAATGTCCATCTATTTATAACGATTTAGCCTAAGCTTTCCTGTGGTCTGCAAACCATGGATTGTGGACTCTAGGTCTATGCTTTGACCCATTACAATGCTTTTCGAGGCTTTGACCCACCCAAAACCCCTGTGTTAGACTAAAATATGCCAAAAATATACAAAAATACTCAAAACTATCCCAATTCGCAGCCTTTGGAGGACCCTATTCCAACACCATGGGAACATACACTTTAACTAATCACTTATTTATGTTTGATATTCCTGACACCAATTTGATATTGGGTGTGCAGTGGTTGATTACATTGGGGAAGGTCACCACAGATTGGGAGACTTTATAGATGGAGTGGATAGATAAGAAGTGTGGTAAGCATCAGATGATCAAGGGCATGGACACTTATCCACCTCATATGGCCTTTGCATAGAATATGGAGCCTGATTTGCACAGTGGGAACAAGGACACATCAGTCCACTTAGATATGCAGTTGAATCTGAACCATTATTTTGTATTTTTTGGATTCATTCCACCAGGAAGGTCCCTAGACGAGGAGTTGGTTAAAGAGTTCTCACAACAAGTTACACCATTCATAGATTTGGTTGAGAAGGGAGCCTTGGGTGAGTCTAGCACAGTGGAGAGAGTCTTGGGTAAGCTTATGGAGGAGATGGATCTTCTCCCAGTATCAGTATCACCAAATTTCACCAAGCATCTTGCGTTGATAAGATATGTTTCAGGAGTGGATGATGGCGCAATCATAGTGCAAGGAGGCTACTCCATGGCCTTTGAGAGACTGTAATATCCGAAAAATGGGGAATTCTCAACAATGCATGCATGAAAAACGCATTTTCAGAAATATATTCTACAGAAATCAAAATCAACCCCTAGATCCTTTTGATCTAACAATATGACATCTAAATCGAAGAGGAGATCAGAAACAAATCATTCTAGATGAGGTAAACAAGCCTCCCACACCTAGTATAGCTGAAAACACTAAAACCCCAAAAATACTGTAACATAAAATTACTACATAAAGTGACAGCATAGTATAATAAGGGTTTATACATATAAATATTAGATACAAATAGATCTGAGAATATATTAGTCAATGTGGCCCAAGAACTGAGATCTAGTCTCCTTTATAAAAATCCAAGAGAACCCGGGAAGGGTTTCTAGGAATATACCTAAATACAAATGGTAATCTTCAGCACTAAGATTGAATAATCACTACAAGCTTAAGCATAGGAGTAAATAAGGTTCAAAGAATTTATATCTGATGTAGATCTAATTAGAGGTCTTCCCGCATGAAAGGATGAACCCTTCAATCACAGGAAAACTCTCAAAAGAACCACAAGATCCCCTGCTGAAATTTCCCTCTAGAAATAATGCAATTCCAGACTCGAATTACACTGTAGGTGATGGAAATATGTTTTCCTACTACCAAATATCTAAAATGAGCTCAAGTACCCTTCAAACTAGTCTCCCAAGAGAAGGAATCCTCCCTCCTATGCAAAACCAACTCGGAAAGTGGGTTTCTCAACCCTCCACTGCAACAACTTGCAGCACAACAAAATATTCTGCAGAAACTATGTTTTAGCTAAAGACTGAAGCTTGGCCCCAATGCTGGATGTGTGGAATGATATATCAAGTCTCTCCTAAGAGCTACTCAAAGAAAAGGGATGGAATTTCCTAAACAGGAAACCCTTGTGCTAAGCAGCACAACAATCTCAACTAAACAATTGAAGAAAGCAAAAGTCTAAGCAGACATATCAAAATAAAATTCATAAGCTAACCTCATATGTCTTCCATCCTCTTCCTTATAAAAATTGTGAGCCTTCTCACCTTGGGTCCCACTCATTAGGGTTTCCATCAACACACAATCAATCTCCCTCCAAAACTGCGTTGTACCTTCATTAAAGCCACTCCTCCATAACAACGTTGTTTGATTTGGTCAAATTTGATCTCTTCAACCTGCTCCAACCCTCTTCACACCTAATGGTCTTAAATCCAGCTTTTATATAGCTGCCTAAACCAATCCACATTCATATTGGTTGTCTCTGCTGATGATTCACTCCCTCCATTTCACCTCAATTGACTTGGTCAAACTTGACCATGTCTTCATGCATGAGTCCTTGTTCACACTGGAGAGTGTTTTATCCAACTATGAATATGATCCATTTTCATGCTAAGAGGGATTTTATGCTTATTCAAGACAATTATGGGTCTCCTTCCCATTTATTTATCTAACTAGGTGATAAAAGAAAAATTCAATATTCCAATTAGTTGCATGCTAATTTTGGAATATTACAGTCTTCCCCTCCCAAATGTTTCTTGTCCTCAAGCAACTGCAAGGATAGAACTGAAAAGCCTCCACTTCTTCCCATGTAGCATCATCATATAATAGAATCCTCCAAGTATCAAGATGTTGTCTCATCAATACATCTCCAAGTTGCCCCTCCCAAGTATGCAAGCTAGCTTTTGGTGAGCATCCCAAATAGCTATCATCATGTAAAAGTAAAACATCCATGGAGGAAACAATGGGTTGTATAAAGGCCTTCTTGAAGCATGAGATCTGATATTTATTAGGATCTACCATCCCCATGTGAATCTCCCATCCCCAAGCTATCATCCATACAAAATGAGCCACCCTCCAAAATGGTAACTCATGAAAAGTTTCCTCCACCTTTGGCTCCTGCAATGTAGGTGGGCTGAATAATTGGTAATGGTAGACAAAATGGTCTACCCCACACTATCTTTCTCTCCACTCATTATAAGTGTAGAGTCTCTGCTGATCTTGGGCTGCAATAAGGTTGCCCTCAAGTGGCAAGAAGAATATTGGATCTCCAAAGATCCTCTCCCTATGATCATGAATCTTGCTGGCCCAAACCATCCCATACAAAATGAATGCCACATCATCACCATATGGCATCCAAATCAGAAGATTTTAGAAGGTTATATGCAATTTTGGATGGTACCAATGGTCTCTCAAGTGGATACAGTGCAGTCTTTCCAACTGTTGATTTAGAAAATCAAGTGGAAAGTTTTCCTCCAACAAGTTGCTAGCTGTGCATGCTTTCTCATCTACTATGAGATAGTAAATAGCATGATATATCAGCTGATCATGACAATAATAACAACACACTTGCCCAAATTCATGTATATAATGGTTATCTCCATCATAAATATTGGCCCTAGAGTGACCATGAAACCCAAAAATATTCTTGCTCTTTTGTGGAGCAATGCACTGTACATAGATGGTGAGAAGATGCAAATACTCAATGAAATAATCAATAAGTACAGAAATACATTTCTTACCATGCATAGTGAGTAAGCTCAAAGTGAGATCCATGGATGAGTCCTCCCATGAGAATCTCCTCATAAAATTCTGCAAAATGAAGGAATGCATACTCCCCTTGGAACACTCCATCAATAGAAACCTACTCCCAAGTGACAGTGATGTTGGCCTTAATGATAAGGCTCTTGTCACTCCATGACTTCTTTCCTTGACATGCCATATGCTAAAGTCATCCACCATCATGAAGTTATGTAGCAATATTCCTCCTATGTGGAAGTACCTCCTTATCCTTCAATGTTGAAGGGTAGCCTCTTTTCACTTTGATTGTGCCCTCCCTTTCTCTGAAAATATCATGATAAGTATGGAAAAAAATCTTCCCATACTCTCCCAAGAGTAACCACAATAACAATAACTCTTGCTACTCCCTCACACCTCCATCATATAAATCATGAGGTGAAAATATGTTGATTAACATGAAGAAGATCATATCAACACAATGCACCCAAACTCCTTGCTGCCATATGATGCAAGTATCCTGCCAACTTTCCTCCACCATCATACCCTTTGGAGAAAGATATATCACATGATGGCCAAACTTTTTCAAGAGTATCCAATGCAGCCAAGCCTCCTGCTGCCTAGTGTCATAGATTTGCAAGTAGCTTTCCAACCTCTTGCTCACCATCCACACCCATTCATCCAAATGTGGGTGCCTCCCATCATGCTCTACCTTGGTACTCTTCCAATGAAGACTACCATCCTCCCAAATCTAATTTCTTCTTTTTCATTTCATGGGATGTTGAAATGAAACTCCTTGGAGATATCCTAAAGAATATCCCTTATCAATGACCATATTGAATCCATAACAATCCAAGTATTCTAAAAGCAAAGTCTCCTCATAGAGTTGTACACTACTCAATAAGAAATACCCATCACAATGCTGGAGAATGAGAGGTCTCCCATCAATAATTTGATCCTCCAATGCCACATCAGTGTAAGGGCCATCAAAATGCTCTACCAATGGCTGAGATCCCAACTCATCATTGTTTCTCAATGATAGTGTTGTTAATCTTCTCCATGATGTATTTGTTGTCTCATGGGGCCAACTCAGGTATGAACATAAAGTTATTTATGGGATCGTCTATGACAAAGCTCATCCAACTCTCCAAAAATCCACACCCCAACCACAAGTGTTGTGTGCAGCACATCAATGACACATTAGGATGATTGTTCATCCCTTCCTTGAACAGTTCAAGGTTGCACAACACAGTGCAATGCTGCTGCTCCAAATCAGTAAGATGTTTTGATCCTTGATCATACAAAGGAAAATTTCCACAACCCTCCATAAGATTTGCTGAAATAAAAAAAAGTGGAAATTCATGCATACCTTGGTGAAGCTTGGGAACATCTTGTATGGCTATAAGGGTTCCTCCTTCCAATGTGTTAGCTTCTCCAACTACTGGTGTTGATGGCTGCTCCTTCATAGTTGTATAAACGTTGATAAAAGTTTCCTCCAATGGTGGAGAGGGCTCTCTTCCCTCTGATTTCTCCTTGCCAAATTATTTAATCAACCTTTGAGTAAATTCTACAAAAGAAGCACTATAATATTACAAAATTGGAACAGCTCAGCAAGCCTGCTGAAATAACGCACTTCTTAGAATATTGTGCATATAAATGAGTTTGCAGCTCCTCGATCCCTTATATTAGCTCATAGAAGATCTAAATCCAAAAGGAGAGCAAAAACAAATAAGACTAGGTGGGTTAAACAGATCTCCCACAAACTAGTCTAGTTGAAAATCACCCAAAGAGAGGGGTTGCAGCTGTATGCAAAGGATTGCTTCAAAAATAATGTATATCCACTAAATCACAATAGGAGGCTGATATGGAGGTTCATAAATCAGATATATAACAGGAAATAAGAAGTATATTACAGTCCATACATTGTACAAGAGAAAAAATGAGACAATACAGGAGAAATCCTCAGAAATGAGGTGCTACAACCATGAGAAAAGACTACATATACATGAAAACGTTATTTTTAGGTCTAAAGTAGTATTTTATTAATTCTTTAGATCTATATCATATCTATACATAAAAATTTAGATCCAATATGGATCTGTGTACAAGAAATGATGGTCTATACATCCCCCTTCGAGTTTTTCCCAAAACATGAAGCGCAAAGAGTAGATTTGAGATCTAAGGTTGCAGATATCTAAAATGATTCAAAAATTTCTGAATAATATGATGGTACAACATATCATATCTGAAACATACATGGATTAGATGGCCAATCCATGGATCACCACAGTGATAGGAAGATTCTTAACACCGGAGATCTCTCCTTCAAATTGCAGACAAAACACCCTGCAACTTCTCCTTTGCAAATAACGCAATCCAGGGAGAGGAAATACACTGTAGCCTCTAGGAATGCTTTGGCCTGATGCCAAGATGTATATCTGAAGCACAATCAGCTAATGAACTCTTCTGGGAGGTTAAAAGACACACTCATTGAGAAGAGCCACTGTTATCATATAGATCTGAGCAGATCTAGATCTCCACTTGCTGTAACTCACAAGGACAGCTCAACCCTCAACAGGAGTAGCGCTGTAAATGTAAGGTGAAGCTTAGCCCAAGCCTAATAGTGGAAAATTTAGAAAAATTCTCCTCCAAGAGCTGCTCAAGGAAGGAGGTGGGATTCCTAAACAAGAAAGCCCAACAAGGGATGTCTAAGCAGACAATACCTTCAAAAGAATAATCTTCAACAACCCTTTTCCTTACTACCCTCCTCTTCCTTTTATAAGATAGGAGTCTTTCCAAACCCTAAACCACCTTGAATCACTTAACCCTTTTCACATTGGATCCTCCTTCTAGAACTGCGTTGTCCCTCAAAGAGGTTCAATGCATCTAGACTGCGTTATTGACTTGGTCAAAGATGGCCCACTCTTGTGATTTAGACCCATTCACACCTGCAGGAGTTTATTTACATAGCCCAGATATGTCTATGTTCACACAGGCATTGATTTATTCTTAGTTTTCAGGAGTTTTACATGTCCTCCTTCACAATTTATTCATCAATCATGAAATACAAAATAAATAAGGCAAAATTAATATTCCTATTAGTTGAAACTAATTTAGAAATATTACAGTCTTCCCCTCCCAAATGTTGCTTGTCCTCAAGCAACTGCAAGGGTACTGAAAAATCTCCCCTTCTTCTCTTGTGGCCCCTTCATCCCATAGTCTCCACCATTGCTCTGAATTTTCTACAATAGTTCTACCTCCCAATGGTCCCTCCTCATTGTGCAAGTTGGCATTTGGTGAATAAATCCAATGGCTCTCATCATGAATAAATGGAAGGGCTATGTGGAAACCATGTTGCTGATCCATGGCCTCCTCAAGATAGAATTGATGCCAATCATGGGTATTCTCATGATTCATGAAAGGTTCCCACCCCCATGCTATCATCCAAAGGAAGTGGATTACCTCCCATCTTGGAAATCCATAGAAAAAATCCTCCCCAATACAAATGAGAGGCATGTCCCCAACAAAAATATGTCTCACTCTATAAAGAGACAAGTGATCTATCATAGTGGCCATACAAAATTACATGCTCCTATGGAAGCATGTAATGCAAAAAGAATGGGGAACTCCCTTCCCCAAGGGCACATCCAACAAGTGTGCCTCTCCTCCAACCATGCCTTCAACAAGGATAAGAACATCTTCGGCAAGTGGGATCATGATTAGAATCATGCTAGCTGCCATGTATGATAAATGAGAAGGAAGATGTTCCCTCATGTGCAGCCAGCACAGTTTTATCCTTAACTTCCATAGAATAGGATATGACAAGTGCCTTCCCCAACACTTGTTTGCTGCCTCATCCCTTTGGAATGCTTGGAGAATATGTATCATAGTTGGTGTAAAAGAATCACACCATGAAGGACAAAATAAATTTCCAAGATCCTCCAAAGAATGACCTACATCAACATAGTTCATGGCCTTGAGTAGCCCATGAAACCCCGCATAACTAGTGCCCCCTTTTCGAGCAATGTTCTACAAATGGGTGTTAGAAAAATATAAGCATATAGGAGATACATGATAACATTTAGAAAGACAAGTCCCTCTATATACTTGTTTTACATCAGTGGGGTAACTCATGGATCAGTTCCCTCTCACACTCATTGAGGAAGGAGTTGTGAATGGTGGCTCCTCCCAAGAGCTAAGTTCCTCCTCACCTACCAAGTAGTCCATGAAAATATTCATATGAGAGTGCACCTCTTCCTTGAATCCTTCCCATATGAATCCACCCAAGAGACTATGATATGCTCTAATGAAACTAGTGGGTTTGGAAAGTAGGATCTCATAGGTGGCATCTAGTAGTCTTTTCTTGAGCATGGAATCACTAACCAACAAAATAAGATTATATAAATAGATGACTCCATCAACTACCTTGAACCTTTCATCCACTACTTCCCCATTAAGAACCCCACATGTGAAAAGGTCCTTGGAGTATTCCATCATGAGTTGGGAACCCTAATAAGGATCCAAGCTCTCCAAGAATGACAACGTTGTAGAGGTCTGAAATGCAGCCCCTGTCTTCTCATGGCTCCCATATTTGACATCAAAATCACATGTTGGAGCATCATAATCTCCCCTTTGCTTCCTCTCTTGCAGCTGATCTTGCTCAATACAAGATTTAAGCATATGGAAATCAACTTCCCTACGGAAAGTTCTTGTCTTCCAAAACTTCCTCATTTTGGCCCATGTATACAAGAGGGTTAGGATCCCCTTTCCAAGTTCCAAAATATTCTTGGTGAATGAAGAAATCATGGGCTGCCCCAAAGATATGGAGTTTCCATGTGTCCTCATACTCATTTCATCATAGTTTTCTGATTTCTCCTCTCTCAGCACAGCTAGCTGAGTGGGAGTTAGCAATGTCCCTTGCAGGAGATTGCTCATCTCTCTTCTGAATTCATGAGAGATTTTCTGCACTGTGCTAGCTTCTCCCAAGGCTCCCTCCTTAACCAAGTATGCATATTTTTTTCATAGTTGAGAGAACACTTTAGGTTTCCTCCCATCAAGACGTGCTCCTGGTAAAGTACCTCCCTTCAAAGAGGTGTCAAGGCATAGAGAAGAATGTGGATGTAGGTAGACAGATTTTCCCCTACCTTTTTTGCATAGGTCCTCTTGCCTTCTTTGTACTTCAAAGCTCTAAACTAGAGAATGATCCATGCTCTTCACAATATGATTCCCTTATTCCTCGTTTCCTCCTTCTATCTTCAAGATCTCATCATTTGACAATGATGGTACATGCTGCTCATTTGCCATGACAAGAGCGATAGGTGTGAGACCTTGTGGAACTCCTCGCAAGTGTGCAAGAGTTTCTTCCCTTGGAGAAATTTCTCCATCCTTCTCTTCATGAGGTGCTTGAGGTGCCATTTTCATTACTGTGTTATCTTCTACCTTCCCTTTCTCCTCCTCAATAACTGAAATTTCCTCATCATCAACAAGAGACCTTAGATCTTGGTCATCTAGTGAATGAGGAATCTTCATGCTTTCCTTTTGAGAAGAGAGTCCTTCATTCAAAGGAGATCTTGCCCTTGGAAAGGCATCAAAAAAACTTACACCTTCTTCCATGGTCTTCCGAAATGGAGTTGGATTCATAAATCCTTCCAACTCATGCAAAGGATTTGTCTGATGTGGTTTGATATTATCAACAGAAGATGTGTCACATGGGGCTTCATCAAACCTCTCTATCAATCTTGCAATAAACCTTGAATAAGTAGGAGTCTTTTCATTCTTCAAATAAAAGGACTAAAACAACCACTAATCATATGATTTACCTTAAAAATTCATTGCTTCTACTTTGATGGCTTCAATCTCTGAAACTTGGTGTTGTTGCACAAAGTTGTCTAGTTCCTCCACCCAAACCTTGACTGGACATTTAGGTGATCCATCAAAGGTGGATAGATATAATCTACCCATTTCATGTTGCTCCTCCTTTGTGCCTTTTCCCTCCTTCATCTTTCAGAACCCTTGGAAGTTCAAGTCATCTTTGAACTCCTTGGATTGAGCTTCATACTCCTCCAAATACTCTCTAAGAGTCTCCTTTTTGGGTATACCTCCTTTCTTCCTCTTCATGAAGAAATCACAGATATAATGCTGAAGCTTTGGTGATATGGTTGAGTGCACATATGAGGATTCAAAATTTTCCTCATGTATAGATCTTGTAGATCTGATCGGAAGATCTTTCTGCTCTTGAAACTCCTTAGGAATTTCACTGCACTTTCTCTCTTCTTCTTGCACAACCTCCTTGGAGAGGTTCTTGCTAGATATGAAAAGGGATGAGAGTAAACTCATATTCTTCATCATTCTAACCTTTTTTATTTATTGATATCACTTTGGCTTGAAGCCCATAGGCTGAGCCAAAGATCTTGCTTTGATTCTATTGTAATATTCCAAAATTGGAATAGCTCAGCAAGCCTGCTGAAATAACACACTTTTGAGAATACTATGCATATAAATGATTTTTTAGCTCCTTTATACCTTATATCAGCTCATCTGAGATCTAAATCCAAAAGGAGAGCAAAAAAGATCAGACTAGGTGGGTTAAACAGATCTCCCACAAACTAGTCTAGCTGAAAATCACCCAAAGAGAGGGGTTGCAGCTGTATGCAAAGGATTGCTTCAGAAATAACACAGATCCACTAAATCACAATAGGAGGCTGATATGAAGGTTCATAAATCAGATATATAACATCAAATTATAAGTATATTTAAGTCCATACATTTTACAAGAGAAAGAATGAGACAATACAGGAGAAATCCTCAGAAATGAGGTGCTACAACCATGAGAAAAGACTACATAACCATGACAATGTTATTTTTAGGGCTGAAGAAGTATTTTATTAATTCTTCAGATATATATCAGATCTGTACATAAAAATTTAGTTCCAATACAGATCTGTGGACAAGAAATGCTGATCTATACATCCCCCTTGGGGTTTTGCCCAAAACATGAAGCACATAGAGTAGATCTGAGATCTAAGGTTGCAGATCTGTAGAATGATTCAGAAATTTCTGAATAATAAAATCATACAGTAGATTAGATCTGAAAAATAAATGGATTGGATGGCTAATTCATGGATCACCACAATGACAGGAAGATTCCTAACACCGAAGATCTCTCCTCCAAATTGCAGACAAAACACCCTACAACTTCTCCTTTGAAAATAATGCAGTTCAGGGAGAGGAACTATGTTTTAGCCTCTGGGAATGCTTTGGCCTGATGCCAATATTTATATCTGAAGCACAATTAGCTAATGAGCTCTTCCAGGAGGTTAAAAGACACACCCACTGAGAAGAGCCACTGCTATCATCTAGATCTCCACTTGTTGCAACTCACAAGGACAGCTCAACCCTCAATAGGAGAAGCACTAAAAATGTAAGGTGAAGCTTGGCCCAAGCCTAATAGTGGACAAGTTAGAACAATTCTCCTCCAAGATCTGCTCAAGGAAGGAGGTGGGATTCCCAAACAGGAAAGCCCAACAAGGAATGTTTAAGCAGACAATACCTTCAAAAGAATAATCTTCAACAACCCTTTTCCTTGTTTCCCTCCTCTTCCTTTTATAAGATAGGAGTCTTTCCAAACCCTAAACCACCTTGAATCACTTAACTCTTTTCACATTGGATCCTCCTTCTAGAACTGCGTTGTCCCTCAAAGAGGTTCAATGCATCTAGACTGTGTTGTTGACTTGGTCAAACATGGCCCACTCTTGTGATTTAGACCCATTCACACCTGCAAGAGTTTATTTACATAGCCCAGATATGTCTATGTTCACATAGGAATTGATTTATTCTTAGTTTTCAGGAGTTTTACATGTCCTCCACAATTTATTCATCAATCATGAAATACAAAATAAATAAGGAAAAAATAATATTCCTATTAGCTGCAGCTAATTTAGGAATATTACAGTCACCTTTGCATGACTCAAATGGTTGAACCACCAAATGTGTGCTTCAACTTCCAGGTGTAGTGCTCCAATCTCCACATCTTCTCTTTCTACCACTGGATGTAGTAGGAAGAATGCATCTAGTTTTCTTACCCAAGCTTTTGCTATAGATGACCCATCAAAAGTATACAATAGAAACCTATTGCCCTTGATTCTCCATTTGATGCAAGGTCTCCTTTATTCCTCCAGCTGAATGAATTGAGGGAAAGCTAGAGTCTCCTTGAAGGCTCTAGCCTGAGATTTGTATTCCACAAGGTATTCACATAGAATCTTGTGATCCAAGTGCCCTCCATCTTTCTACAATTTGTCTCCTTTTTCGAAAGAAAGGTGTTGAGTAGAATACTTTGGAGCTCTTTGCCACATTGGTTCTCTTTTATGATCATAGGAAGTACATGGGTCTTCATCCTTTTGAAACCCTCTAGAGGTTTCACTGCAACTTTCTCCCTTCATTTTCTTAACCTCCTTGGAGAGGTTCCTCATTATTTACTTCATTCTGATCTTTTCTTTCTTCTCTTCTTCTTCTCATAGCATATTGGCTTTGAAACTCACTGGATGAGCCAAGGTTATGCTCCGATACCACTGTAATATCCCAAAAATGGGGACTGCTCAGCAATGCATGCATGAAAAATGCATTTTCAGAAATATATGCTAAATGAATCAAAATAAACCCCTAGATCCTTTAGATATTACAATATGAAATATAAATCCAAGAGGAGATAAAATAACAAATCATTCTAGGTGAGGGAAACAAGCCTCCCACACCTAGTATAGCTAAAAACACTAAAACCCCAAAACTACTGCAGCATAAAATTACTGCATAAAGTGATAGTGCAGTCTAATAAGGGTTTACACATAGAAATAGTATAGACAAATAAATCTAAGAATATATTAATCAATGTGGCCCAAAAACTAAGATCTAGTCTCCTTTATACAAATCCAAGAGAACCCAGGAAGGGTTTCTAAGAATACACCCAAATACAAATGGTGATCTTCAGCACTAATACTGAATAATCACTGCAAGTTGAAGCACAAGAGTATAGAAGGCTGAAAGAATGTAAATATGATGCAGATATGATCATAGGTCTTCCCCCATGAAAGGATGAACCCTTCAATCATAGGAAAACTCTCAAAATAACCACAAGATCCCCTGCTGAAACTTCCCTCCAGAAATAACACAATTCCAGATTGGAATTATGCTGTAGGTGATGGAAATATGTTGGCCTAATGCCAAATATCTAAAATGAGCTCAAGTACCCTTCAAACTGATCTCCCAAGAGAAGGAATCCTCCCTCCTATGCAAAACCAACGCGAAAAGTGGGTTTCTCAGCCCTCCACTGCAACACGCTACAGCACAACAAAATATTATGCAGAAACTGCGTTGTAGCTAAAGACTAAAGCTTGGCCCCAATGCCAGATGTGTGGAATGATAGATCAGGAAAGGGATTGAATTTCCTAAACAGGAAACCCTTGTGCTAAGCAACACAACAATCTCAACTAAACAGTTGGAGAAAGCAAAAGTATAAGCAAACATATCAAAATATGATTCATAAGCTAACCTTGTATGGCTGCCATCCTCTTCCTTATAAAAATTTTGAGCCTTCTCAACTTGGGTCCCACTCATTAGGGTTTCCATCATCACACAATCAATCTCCCTCCAAAACTGCGTTGTACCTTCATTAAAGCCACTCCTCCATAACAATGTTGTTTGATTTGGTCAAAGTTGATCTCTTCAACCTACTCCAGCCCTCTTCACACCTAAGGGTCTTCAATACAACTTTTATATAGCTGCATAAACCAATCCACATTCATATTGGTTGTCTCTGTTGATGATTCACTCCCTCCATTCCATCTCAGTTGACTTGGTCAAACTTGACCATGTCTTCATGCATGAGTCTTTGTTCACACTTGAGAGTGTTTTATCTAGCTATGAATGTGATCCCTTTTCATACTAAGAGGGATTTTATGCTTATTCAAGAAAGTATGGGTCTCCTTCCCATTTATTTATCTAACTAGGTGATAAAAGCAAAATTCAATACTCCAATTAGCTGCATTCTAATTTTGGAATATTACAGAGATAAAAGATACTTCCACATAGGAAGGAGTCTTCCATATATGGTGGAGGGTTGTTGGCACTCACGCAGACATTGGCCAAACTTAGGAAGTTGTGGTTGGGAAATAGCTTCCAACTGAAGAATAACCTCCATAAACTTCAACCCTTACTTGGGCAGGAGAAGCTACAAGGGAGGTAGCAAAATCAAGATAGCAGCATTCCAATATATGGCTTTGGCATTGAGCATGTCAAACGGGGGAGCAGCAAGGTGATAGGTGTGTTAGCACAAAGGCCATAAATGCTGTAATTGTTGAGTATAGATCCATATTGGGAGTCCCAACTATTGGTGGAGTATTCCAAGAACCACTTCACATGTGAAGTGCTTGATGGGCAGGTGAGAGATGAGAGGTATAAGGTGATGGGTGGAGTCATCTATTACCAGGATCGGATCTTCTTGACTAGAGACTCTCAACTCAAGGAGAATATTCTACATGTAGCACATGACTCACTCCTTTCTGGTCACCAAGATTTCATTGGGACCTATCAGGCTATTGGGAGAGATTCTTATGGGATGGTCTCAGGGAGGATGTGCTCCAGCATCTCAGGATATGTATTGTTTGCTCGAAGAATGAGGAGGAAAACAACCACCCTGAAAGGTTGTTACAACCACTTCCCTTAGAGAAATGGGGAAGCTCATCTATGGACCTCTTCACCAGCTTACCAATAGTACATGGTAAGGGTTGTGTCTTTGCACTTATTGATCAACTAACCAAGTGTTTGCATTCCTTTTCCATTCATTTACAGTACATTGCTCCACAATAGGACAAGCCTCTCTTTAGAATTCATGGTCTTCTTGGAGCCACAATCAGTGAAGGGAATGGCCACTACCTAGGAGGCTTTGGGTAGATGATACCTTATTTGGGGTGTACTTAGTTGACGTCAAACATCAGTTACTACCCCCAAGCAGATGAGCAGATAAAGGCAGCAAGAAAGTGGTTGGGAAGCTACTTTCCACCTTATGTTTCGAGACAACAAGAGGCATAATTGCACTGGTTCCACTTGAGGGACTATTATCACCCTTCGGTATTTCATATGGCAGTCAGTGCATTTCTGATTTTGATTCCATATGCTGATGATGTTTTAATCATTATTTTTGGGTGGTTAGAGGAATGACACATGGATTGGAGTTGTTCATTGGGAGTAAGATCTCCAACATTTTTTATGTCCCATGCTTCAATGAGGACCTTAGACAGCATGTAGTTGCCACCATGGATCTCTTACTTCCTCATGATGTGAGCCATTTGGCTAACTTGGAAACTTGGGAGAAGAATTTGAGGAGCAGGTTGATTGGAGAGCATCTGATTTAGTGGAGGATATTATTGGATGTGGGTGCCACCAGGGAAGGAAAAGTTATTTTGCAGCATTCATCCTTACAGTTTCTTGAGGACAAGCAAAATTAGAGAGGGGAGGAATGTAATATTCCTAATTAGCTTTCAGCTAGTTGGAATATTAATTTTTTCTTTTCTCATTTAGATAGATGAATAAGAGGGTAGGGAGGCCTATAATTCTCCTTAGTATGAATAAAACCACCTCTAATGTGAACATGGGTCATCATATCAGCCAGATAAAGCACTCTTGGGTGTGAATAGAGGTTGAAGTATGTGGATGGGGTCAAGTTTGACCAAATCAACAACACTAGATTGGAGGTAGTGGAGAGTTATTGAGGGACAACGCAGTGTGAGTGGGAGGGAGTGTCCATGAGAGTAGCATCTTTAATGTGTGGGACCTAGGGTGAGGAGGCTCACACAGCATATAAGGAATGGGATGGAAGCCATAGAGGGAATTCTGAGTATTGTTTATGTATTGGTCTTTTATGACTTTCTGCATGCTTCAGCTATTTAGCAGAGTCTGTTGTGTTGTTTAGCACAAGGGTGTTTTTGAGCAGAAATCCCACCCTCATCCTTGGGGGACTTCGAGTGCCTACTTAGGAGAGGTTAATTGAGCGTCATTTCCACTATCTGGCATCATCCCAAGCTTCATCCATCATTCACAATGTAGTCTCCTTCAGGATTGTGTTGTTTTTCATGGCAGTAGCAGTGGAGGATTGATAGATCCATCTTTTGAGCTTGTTTTCCATAGAGGGGAGAAGCCCTTCATCTGGGAGGCTAGTAAGGAGGATCCTAGAGCATTATTTTTTCATCTGGAACCAGGCCAAGTTTCTTCCACCATCTACAGCGCAGTCTCCTTTAGAAACTGCGTTATTTTTAGGGAAGTTTTAGAGAAGGGGTTAGTGCCCAAGTTTGTGAGCTAGATTTATAGTGAGGGGAGTAGCCCTTCATCCGGAATATCTATTGGAGGAGTATCAGCCATTTCTAGATTAGATCAGCCACCTCCTATCATTTATCTAGTTGCAGAACATTATTCATCCCTAGGGCTACATTTTGGGCATTTTGTATCTTGTGTATTTCCGAAAACCCTTTCTAGGTTGTCTTGGAATTGTGCTAGAAAGCCTAGATCTCTGATCCCGACATTTTCTGAGCACTATATTATTAGATCTTCTCAATCCTATTTTCCAGCAGTATTTATTTGCAACAGGGATTTCATATTCATGGCCTCTCAGCAGTTTATATAGAAGCAATTTTATATATATCTATGTATTGGGTACTTGAGGCTTGTTTTTCCTAGCTTGAGTCTCTTTTGCCTCAAGATCTTGTACTCATTTCTCTGAAATAATATGAAATAATATGGCTCTATGATCTACTCCTATTGATGTGTTGATGTTTTACATCATTTTCCAGTTTTATATGCCATATTCCTGATTTTTCTAGTTTGGAATATTACACTTTATGTGCAAGGAAGGTGTTGACATGACTACACGAGCCAAGTCTTACAATGTACCTGAGTCAACTGCTCCTTCTAAGGACTCACCAGCTCCACCTGGTTCCACTGGACCTCTCACTTTTAATAAGCATATGGAACCTATCTATCACCCCCGCAAGGGTGTTCTCTATAAGACAACACACAACCATTCTACCAGGGTTGTTCAACATTATAGTATTGTTGAGGATCTTGCCTAGCTGCCTTGTGCCATGTCTTCCTTGGAGGTCTTGAAAATTTTTCCTCAACAATGCAAAGCCTTGTTTTCTGCCATTGGTGGATTTGAATTATCTAACTATGGAATTATCACTTTCAATGCGGAGAAAAATGCTCCTCATATTTCCCACGAGATTGTTTTCCAAATTATTGTGCGAGTCTTCCAGAAGAATATCCATCGCACTCTGGTAGATGGGGGCTCTTCCACATGTGTCATGTCCATATATTGTTGGAAAAATATTGGCTCTCTAGCCCTTGCAATGTCTAATACCACTCTCCAATCATTTGAAAATCACAATTTCATTCCTAAGGGGGTCCTCCCACATTTTTCTATCGAGTTAGGGGGGAGATTGTTTATGTCAATGTTGAAGTCATCAACACTCCTTTAGACTATAACCTACTCCTTGGTCGTAGTTGGTTTTATTCCTCATGAAGGAAATATTATCACCATTTACCATATTTACTATTATGTGCCATCAGCCCATATTTCCACCATTGGAAACATTGCAGCACTTGTGGGGGACCACCCTGGTTCATTCAAAGCGTTGGTGCTGAAACTTTTAAAAGTTCCACTCTCATGGGGGTTTTTCCTCAACTTACTTCACCCAACACTCCCTCATCTCCCACCACTGCTCCTATGCATATGATCTCTTATGTCAGTTGTGGACCCCAGAGACCTCTTGATCTTTAGGTGGTGTCGCCTGTTGCTATAGAAGATGATCAACCTAGTGAGCACCCTCTGCCACTTGTTGTGGAATATATTTTCCCATTGGCATCCTGTAATGTTCCCAATTTTGCAACAAGCAATTTGGAACATTAGATTTTTCCACTTTCACTTAGAAGAGGAATAAATGGGTAAGGAGGCCCATGAATAATAAAATTATGAATAAATTCCACCTTAGTAAGGAAGGAAATCATCTTAGGATCTGGTTTTACACCTCCAAGTATGAACAAGGACAAATTGAATGAAGACATAGTCAAGTTTGACTAAGTCAACATGCATTCTTGAGGAGGAAGAAATCACTCAAAGCGATTAGCTCAATGTGAACAAGGATCAGCCTAGACACACATATGAGAACCATATTGAATATACCTTGGTGTGAACAGAGGCATTGCAAGTAGATTCGTTATAGTTGACCAAGTCAACAGTGCTATCACAAAAGGAGGGAAGCTAGCTAGGGCAGTGCAGTTTTGAAAGAGGAAGCTTCATGAAGAAGTCACCTCAACATTGTGTGGGGTCCAGGGTGAGGAGGTTCACCAAAGATAAAAGGAGGGCATAGCATCAAAAGAGATTCATTCATGTACTCATATATTTTTGTCTAGATACCAATTGCATACTTCAACTTTTTAGCCGGAGTTGCTGCACTGCTTAGTGCAAGGAATTCTTGTGTAGGAATTCCATCGTCTCTTTGGATAAGCTTGCTTAAGGGATCAAGAGATAAGGATTTGAGCTGAATTTTAGTATTTTTCTTTAGGCCATTCCTTCACATTAAATCTTCTTTAGAAAACTGCATCCTAGATGCAGGGGCAGCAGTAGCAGTGTTGCACCCTTTGATTTTGTGCTCATCTTGTAAGAGGAGGTGCTTATTTCCCTCTGGGAGTTTTTTAGAGAGGCATTTGGCCATATTTATGTATTATTCAGCTATCTCATGTCATATTCAGCCATTTATAATACATATATGTATTAACTGTGTTATTTCTGCAGTGTTGCTTGTTATTCATGCATTTTTCCAGGAACCTTTGCCGGGTGTCTTGTTTTTGCTGTATAAGAGTGTAAACCTCCATTTTTATCTTGTGTGATTAATATAAGTTTCATATAAGAATAATTCCATCATTTTTTGTAGAAACCCTCATGGGAATTACGCTCTCACTGTATTCATGTATTTTTGTTTAGCAAAGTCATGGGAAATCAATGTTTTCTAGCCTAATCGGGATAGGAGGAGCTGTTTAATATAGCTTGAAGCATTATTTTGAGCTGAAATTCGGATCATAGGTCCCTCATGACCTAAGATATCAGATCCAACCATTTCCCCTGCCTATTCTTATGCTTATTTATTAAAACAACCTTTTTAGAGCATAAAATACCCTTTTTCCCCACTCTCTGGATCATGAAACAAATTGCAAGTTTCTGTTGTAGATAAAAATTATTTATATGTGTTTATTATGTATATTTTAAGCTTATTAATCATAACAGGACCATTAAATAGCTGATTCATTGCAGAGTTCCAGTTTATGCCCTATATTACTACATTTCCCTACCCGGGAAAGAGAATATAGGCCTAACTCTTGCTGAGGTTCTTTCATCTGCTGGGTTGATTTTATTATTCACCTAAGGAGCTACTATTCATTTCCATTCTCATGTATTTATGAAGCTCCACATTGGTAATAACTCCGGTTATTCCCAATAGTGTAGTTGTTCCTTAGTTGGGAACCTTATAGTGGTATCGGAGCTGCCATCTTGGCTCAGCCTGTGGATTTCAGATCCACTCAAAAGATAAGAAGGAGAGGAGAAAAAAATTACGGAGAGGATGAGCTTACTCTCGTCCATTTTCAGATCTAAGAAGAGAGAAGAAGAGAAATGCACTGAAATTCCAAAAGGGTTTCAAGGAGGAGAGATTTACAGAGAGACCTCTAGAAGGTTTCAAGAAGCGGAAGAAGATGCATGCAATTCATATTCTTATGGAGGGATTGAAGAGCAAGGAGACCAATTAAAGCATGAAATCTTGAGTGGGTATTTGGAAAAATACAAGTGCCAACCTAGGGCTTCCAAAGAGACCCTATATTTTCCTCAGTTTATTCACCTGAGAGAAGAGGAAAGATCTTGTAGCAAAGGAGAGATCAAAGGCAATAGATTCCTATCGTCTAAATTTGATGGGTCAAATACAACAAGAGCTTGGGCAAGAAATCTTGAGGCATTCTTAATACTTCATTCGGTGGAAGAGAGGGAGGTAGCAGAAGTTGCAGCGTTTCACCTGGAGGGTGAAGCCAATGCTTGGTGGTGTAGTCACTTAAGCCACACAAGGGTGACTTATTTTTCTAAGTTCACTCAAGAGCTGATCAGAAACTTCAATGAGGAAAGATAAGAGGAGAGAAGACCCATACCACCATGGGAGGAGGCAAGTACCAACGCTGCCATGAACTTGAGAAAGCAGCCTTCTACACCAGCAGTTGGATCAGCCAACACATTAAAGAGAGGATCTCTTGCAGCCATAGAAGATGTCCCCAAGGCTCATAAAGGTATGCATAATTTTCCATGTTTTAACATTTTTTGAAAATATTATGGATAGGGTTGGAAATTTGTTTGCATATGGCCCAGGATCAAATGATATTGCTAAGATAGAGTAGTAGGATTGCACTGCGTTGTGAAAGCTTGAAGGTTTCAAGGGAGATTTGAACTCTCAACCTCATGTATCACCGATGAGTTATAGATAACCCTTGAGGTTGGAGTGTGAATTCTTGGAGGTTGGAGTGAACTTTGCTCCAAGCAAATTCATGCAGAACCACATGTTCATCTGAAAGTTGACACATGAGATAGCCAAAACACCCTGCAGGAGGGTCATAGCGTTGTCAAGAGGTGGCAACAAGGAGGTTTTGCTTTCAGCCCCTTTGGATCCTTATGGGTCCAAGATAATCATTGATGAGAGATATTTTCTTGGAGATCTCCAAGGAGTTGCATTTCAGCCTCTTATGAAATGCAAGAAGAAAGATTTGATTTGGGAGGATGGTAGACCTCATTGGAGGGATGCCAAGATGGAGAAAGCTAGGAGGCATCCACATGGAGTTGAGTGGATGTGGGTGAGAGGCAAGATATTTTTAAACCTCTTGCAAGTCTATGACACGGGGAGCAAGAGGCAATGCTGCGTTGGCTACTCTTGAGAGAGTTTGGTCACCCTATGACATATCCTTTCCCATGGGATGAGAAGAAGAAGGAATATGGGCAGGATAATTTCATCATGGGGCAGCAAGGAGTGTGGATGCATTATGGTGATGTGATCATTATCTTTTCACCACATAGGTTGTATGATGGAGGTATGGTGAGGCAGCAAAGTCATTTGTTGCTTTGGAGGATTAGGAGAGAGCAAGGGCAGAATTTCTCTCACACTTGGCATGATGTTGCAAGAGGGAGGAATGGCACTAGCATAGTGCAAAGAGCATCCCCTCCATCTTGGGAGGATCTATACATGTACAACATAATTTTGGGGAGATTCTTTGACACAATTTATGTCAAAGAATTGAGCTTTGAGATTACAGTAGCCCTACTCCAAAGGCTAGCAGTGTTGTCACTTAGGAGCTTGGATTTCTTGCTGGAGTGTCCCCAAGACCACTTCACAAGTAATACACCATGGAGGCATGTATAAGAGAAGCATGAGGAAGTAATGGATGATAGTACCCCTTACTATGTTTTGATCTTCTTAGCTTGGAGTCACAAGCACAAGGAGGAAGATCTACATGCAGCATTTGTGGACTTTCCTTCCATGCATTTCTATGTATACCATCCCTCAATGGAGGAGTTCACTTGGGAGGGAATTAAATTGAATGTATATTAGCATATGGAGAGATGCATAGCCCAGAAGATGTAGAAAAGGTCAGCACAACCACTTCCCTACTCACCTGCAGCAAGGGAGAATTTTCATTTGAGCCATTTCAGCTCAATGACTGGAGTACATGATAGAGGAGGTAAGATTTTGTTTTGTATTTTACACTTCCTTATATATATGAGCAGCATATCATACCAAGAAAGGTCCTTCCTTCTTGCATATTATATTTTTATGTACTTGAGGCCACTTGCAGTGTTTATGATGGCCATTCTATTTGTGGATTGTGGGGGAATGCAACATGGTTTTCGGTGTGCATCATTGGCACCAAATTATTCTTTCATGATTCTATTTTGTAAAATGGATGTGGCAGCAAACAAGTGGCTGAAAACACAGTTGTTGCACTATATATTGAGGCAGGCAAAGAATTCCCTGCGTTGGTTCCATGATTGGGACTATGTTCTACCTCCTTGTTTTTACATGTTTATGCTTCCATATTATGCTACTAAAACTTTGATTGTAGGAAGCACCATTTGAGGAGTGGCACAAGAGGTGAGGAGGCCCAATGAAAATATAAATCTTCCCATTATACAAGCTGCATATTTCAGGAAGAATAGTGGGTAGACCTTGATTTCCATGCTATACATCTTGCCTTCAAGTGAGAGGACTCATTTGGAAGGTTTGAGTTCTTTTAGGAGACACCTCATGGGTGTTAGATTTGATGGGGTGGCTTGGGTCTTTCTTGAAGACCATTATACCTCAGACATATATCAGCAGCAGCCCCATATATATCATAAGTGGAGAGAGAAGCAACAAGAGATGCACATTTTGACTCCACTATGCAACCCACCTTCTTTGCAGGAGCTCAAGGTGGAAGAGATCCTTCATGAGTTGCCATACTGGAGGGTGACTCATCTTGTTTGGTTGATAGCTTGGGGGAGAGAGGTTCAAATGGGGATGATGAATAAAAATCTATATCAGCCCTCATGCTTCAAAGAGGACCTTCAAACAGCCCATTGTTGTCCCATGGATGCTTCATTGTCACATCATGTTAGCTATTTGGGATGTTCCCCAATAGATGGCTTGCACACTTGGGAGGAACAACTTGGAGATATATTGATGATTCAGCACCTTGATCCTTGGGATACTTCATCTTATGAGGGTGCTACAGGGGAGAAGAGGATTCTCTTCTGTCCTATCCTTGTAGTTGCTTGAGGACAAGCAACATTTGGGAGGGGAGGACTGTAATGTTCCCAATTTTACAACAAGCAATTTGGAACATTAGATTTTTCCACTTTCACTTAGAAGAGGAATAAATGGGTAAGGAGGCCCATGAATAATAAAATTATGAATAAATTCCACCTTAGTAAGGAAGGAAATCATCTTAGGAACTTTTTTTACACCTCCAAGTATGAACAAGGACAAATTGGATGAAGACATAGTCAAGTTTGACTAAGTCAACATGCATTCTTGAGGAGGAAGAAATCACTCAAAGTGATTAGCTCAATGTGAACAAGGATCAGCCTAGACACATATATGAGAACCAGATTGAAGATCCCTTGGTGTGAGCAGAGGCATTGCAGGTGGATTGGTTATAGTTGACCAAGTCAACAGCACTGTCACAAAAGGAGGGAAGCTAGCTAGGGCAGCGCAATTTTGAAAGAGAAAGCTTCCTGAAGAAGTCACCTCAACATTGTGTGGGGTCTCGGGTGAGGAGGTTAGCCAAAGATAAAAGGAGGGCATAGCATCAAAGGAGATTCATTCATGTATTTAGATATTTTGGTCTGGAGACCAATTGCATACTTCAGTTGTTTAGCCGGTGTTGTTGCACTACTTAGTGCAAGGAATTCCTGTGTAGGAATTCCATCCTCTTCGGATCAACTTGCTTAAGGGATCAAGAGAGAAGGATTTGAGCTGAATTTCAGTATTTGGCTTGAGGCCTTTCCTTCACATTTAGCCATGGCGCAGTCTACTTCAGAAAACTGCATCCTTGATGCAGGGGCAGCAGCAACAGTGTTGCACCCTTTGATTTTGTGCTCATCTTGTAAGAGGAGGTGCTTATTTCACTCTGGGAATTTTTTAGAGAGGCATTTGGCCATATTTCTATATTATTCAGCTATCTCATGTCTTATTCAGCCATGTGTAATATAGAGATGCAGTAACTGCATTATTTCTGCAGTGCTGCTTGTTATTCATGCATTTTGCCGAGAACCTTTGTTGGGTGTCTTGTTTTTGCTGTATAAGAGTGTAAACCTCCATTTTTCTCTTGTGTGATTAATATAAGTTTCATATCAGACTTATTTCATCATTTTTTTTAGAAACCCTCATGGGAATTACGCTCTCACTGTATTCAAATTTTTCTATTTAGCAAAGTCATGGGAAATCAATGTTTTCTAGCCTAGTCGGGATAGGAGGAGCTATTTAATATAGCTAGAAGCAATCGATTGAGCTGAAATTTAGAGCATAGGTCCCTCATGAACTAAGCTATCATATCCAGCCATTTCCCCTACCTATTGTTATGCTTATTTCTGAAAACAACCTTTTTAGAGCACAAAATACCCTTTTTCCCCACTCTCCAAATCATGCAACAAAGTGCAAGTTTATTTTGTAGATAAAAATGATTTCTATGTGTTTCTTATGCATATTTTAAGCTTATTCATCATAACAAGACCGTTAAACGGCTGATTCATTGCAGAGTTCTAGTTTATGCCCTGTATTGCTGCATTTCCCTACTCGGGAAGGAGAACATAGGCCTAACTCTTGCTGAGGTTATTTCATCTGCTAGGTTGATGTTATTATTCATCTAATTAGATTCTCTTCATTTCCATTCTCATGGCTTTCTGAAGCTCCACATTGGTAATAACTCTGGTTATTCCCAATAGTGTAGTTGTTCCTTTGTTGGGAACATTACACATTCCTGCCAGTACGTCCTGACGCTTGCCAGAAAATCCATCATTATATGGAATATGATCAGGATCCCTTGTGAAGTCCAATCCATCATATGGGTAGTCATATTCTAGAAATGTAGTGCTCTCATCCATTTCCGATAAGTGGTTGGGTCTGAGCTGCTACTGTGCACTCCATCATCCCGTGGTAAAATGGAACACCATCTAGTCATGTGGGGTTCTCATGTCAATGGAGAGATTACATAATCCAGTGTTTGGGGTATCATCATTGAAATCCTCTCAAAGAAGAAGCTTACAAGTAAGATACCATAAACATAAGTGTCACTCCTTCCCCTCTTCAGCTTTGTAATTTGAGCCTTCACATTGCTCACCATCCCATCACACCAGTTGAACAAGGTGGGTTATAAACATTGAATACACAACTCTAATTGTGGAATTTTCACTGCATGACGTGCTACATACCCTGCTACTAGGGTCACAATATAGGCTAGTGTTTGGAGGGTCAATTCCTCTATGTACTCTATGAGGATCTTATTTTTATCTGCCCCTTCCACCTTCCTGCAGTGGGCAGCCCTCTGAATTCTGACAGTTGCCCCAGTATGGCTGTGAGTCCCTGATAACTCAACCAAAGCTCTCTGCCTTGGTAAACCATTAATAAAATGTATGTATGAGGCCCCTATAATGAATCTCTCTGGACCAACATTGAATTTTTGGGTGTCTACGTTACACCATCGCATTATGCATGACAGGAGATGATATTGACTGGTCATGCTTGGTACTCTGAAGAACTTAAGCAAGCTACAATCCCTCAGAGAATTGATGGTGGTCCCATGGCCCATGGGTTGGATTTCATTCTCCATATGTTTCCTCTCTCTCCATTATACCGTTATGTTTGCTCCTACACCCACACATTACTCATAAGTCATGGCCAATATCAGGAAAAAATACAGCAAAAAATAATTTGGGGGAATTTTTCTTACAAATTTCCTATTTTTCTCCCTGGTTGCACCCTTGAAATGGGCCAAATTTGGCCCTGGTCATGGGAATCCGTGGCATGCCTTTGGATGCGCCTCTTTGGCCAAATTTCACCCATAGCAAGCCCGTGGCTAGGGAGATTTTCCCTTAAAAAACTACAACCCGACTTGGAAACCACTGTGGTAAGACATCCCGTGTAGGATATGACTGAGAGAAAGGTGATTTTCTACTTACTTAGTTGAATACGGCCACTTTCTCCTCCTTTCTCTTGATCTCAAACCCTTGGAATATCTCTTCTCCTTTCTTCACAAGTTCACAATGACCAACTAGAAAGGTATGAGTTCCTTTTATAACCTCTTTTGGTATCTTGAGGAATATTATTTTTTCTTAATTATTGGGTTAAAAGGGGTTTTTTGAACTTTATAATCTATTTTTCAGTCTAGATTTTGCAGGAGGACTTGGGAGTGACCTTTTGTTTCTATGTTGGGAGGCTACCATTTACTATACTAGGTCTGAGGTATGATGCTTCTACTGGCATATAAGGCTAGGTTATTTTCGTTGATTTTACATTTTGACTGTGAGGCATATAGGGGTAGGTCCAACCCCTTCATATTACGAATTTTGCCACTTACTGTATGAATTTCGTAGCCCGATGGTAGAGCTTACTTGCTCATGGATACCCTTGTTAGCACCTCTTTGTCATACTAGTGTCCATGCAGCCATTTTTATCCCTCTCGAAATTCCTTCTTCTAACCCACCATGACTTCGAATTTGAGCCTCATGTCCTCTTCTTCGTCTCTTTTCTAGCCATACCCCGGGAGGATTCCACACTTTACCCCTTGTGATTGCCACTTTTTCTTAGCCTATTTTAGCAGACTAAGCCTTGGTTTTATTTTCCCATCTTCATCACCTGCTTGGACTACCATTCATATTCACTTGGTGTTTTACCATTTATTGGAGGAACTGCTACGATGAGTGGTCCTATTAGCCAGCCTCATGTCCACCTTATATCGTGAGTAGTGCCACCACTATCAGAACCAGTTGCTACCCTTTATACCACTTGTTCCTCCAAGAGGATTTTTCTTTAAGCTCTTTTCGAACTCCTTAACTTATAAAATATTGTCAAGTGAACTTGTCTACATCACACTCATTAAAGTACTTGAAGTGTCATCTACCCATAATAATTTTAACCCTTTTCTAGACTAGGTAGAATATTTACGAAAAAGGAATACCGTAGTCTACTATGGCTAGGAGATTCTCCCTTGTATACTTTTATATCTTTTTCAAGTATGGGGGAAAAATTTACGAAAAAGGAACTTATAGAAAGAGAAGGGAGGGAAAATTTATTTTCATTTTTCATCCATTAGTAGCATCAGTCGCATTGCCCTTGAAAACGACACATGTTTGCTTCATTATCTTACAGTTGGGATTTAGCTTTCCTAGGAGTTGTACAACAATTTGAGTCTCTTTACTCCTCTAGATGTTCACAATTCCAATCATATGGAGCATGCCCCAATGCCTTCTGCATCGTTTCATGATATCACATGGTCCTCATTAGTCATGTTTCCAAGTCACTCTTGTGTCATGCCACTATGTGTTCAAGGGAAATCTCAGCCTGTGTCAGCCATTTGCAGTAGCATGTTGACCTTTTTGATTCAGCCATCCCTGTGTCAGTTGTACTTCATCGCTTCATGACTTTATCCATAAATCACATCATCCTGGTCTGTTCCATGTCGATTAAGGCCCTCCTTCAATGGATCTTCTCCTGTCGACTTTAGCTCATTATCTAGGAGCTCGATCTAGGAACTAGTAGTACCTTAGAGCTTTCAGACCTTAGTGGTAGGCTTCCTCACGATCGATAGTGGTTTTACATCATTGGCTCCTAATTGGTCGATTTCACTAGTATTTGAAATCAGATCATCTATTCACACTTAGTGGAATGTACTAGGTACCTTGGGATCCATTTTCCTCATTTGTGGATTCCCTCGCGTCTGTTACTGGTTTACCTCATTTCCTAATAATCATGTGGTTTCTACCTTTCTCGACTTCAGCTCATCTATTCACATGTGTATATTCATACCATTGGGGTTAGGTCGAAGAACTTGTGTTAGGGACATATCACTCTTATATTCCACCCTTCCTAGGCTACATTGGTGTTATGTATCATTTAGGTACTTTGAGGGCTATCTAGGACACTTCTCTGTATATTATGTGTCCATTTTCCTATTGATGTATACTATGACATAGATCCACGATTACATTTCTTAGTGGCTATTCTCTTTGCCTTGAGTCACATGGATCCACTGTGTATGTTTTTCATGCCCATGTTCTAGCACTTTATGTCATGGATCTGTAGTGTATGTTTTGCGGCCATGTTTAGTATTTTCTTATGACTGAGCATGGGTATGCCCTCCTCGGGGATTTTATCATCATAATTGATACTTCAGCTCTAGTGTTTTCTAATCTGCATCCTTGGCTCTGTTTCCCAACTACTGCTTCAACCTATATTTTTATCATAATATATTTCATCCGTCAGATTCTCATTCTAACCTCATTAATTAGGAGGCAATTGTTATCAGCCTATTTTGCTATCCCTGTATCACTAACCATTATCTCTCATAGTCAGATGACCTTTTCCTAATGGGGGGTGACTTTTTGAGCTAGTTTGACCCTTAGCCACAAGTAGACAGGCTTATTCCTACGGCCAAAGGACTAGAGCCACTGCCATGCCCTCTTGTGTCCATGACTAAGGCCCTATTTCACCCTTTATGTGGATGAAACCAAGGGAATGTTCCAAAATGACTTAGTCCCTAGGAGATCAGTTCGATTCCTCACCTATTATAGCTTGCCAAGACTAATCAATTAGAATATTTTGTAATTTCTCGCCATCCTGAGCATCCATATTCATCCTCCCAGGACCTATCCTCTTCCTATTTATACAACATCATTTGAGAGCGTCAAGCTAGTTTTTAGAGAGCTACACTTTTGATGAGTTGAGATCTTGATCCCATACTGCCATTTTGCTACCCTATAGAGAGGTTATGAGGTCTTAGTCTTATGTTAGTGATCTTCATGCTCATTCTTTAGATCTAGTGGAGAAACTCTGTCGAATCATGGAGAGGAGACACGAAAGCGAAGGTATAAAAGTATTGTATCATTTTTATAAGATTAATGAATATTTATGTTATCTCCCTTACATAATTATGTTTTAGTAGATCTTTTGATTGTTTCATATTGTTTTTTATCCAACAAAATTCTGAAATCTCCATTCCAAAGCTAGCAAGAAGCTGGAAAGAAGCTGAAGTCTTCTGCTAGAGGAAGTGCTCCGAATTCTTTCAAGAGGAAGAATATGAACCTCGCATGGATGGTTTAAGGTTGTCCATAGTGGGGAGATGTATATTATTGTGCAAGGACCAGTAGTTGTGAGTGGGGGTGTGATCAATTCACTACTGGATCACACTATTTTTTTCCATCGTACTCGCCATATATTTCCATTCCATTTACAATGAAATTTTGATTTCACAGTTCACATACAAGGGATTGAAAAACATGGACATTGGTATAAGATGGGGATTTTTCAATTATTAAATTTGAAGGGCATAGGGGGGAGATGTCCATTGTTGTGCAAGGATCAGTAGTTGTTATAGTATTGGTCACTCAAGCCACCATAAATTGCGAGATGTGTAACCAATATTTAAACAAAAATATATAACATTAAGTGCAAATATACTTTAATTTATGTCCAAAATTTCCCAAAATAAAAACTGGGCCAATAATTTCCCATAAATAGTCTTTTAAATACCAAGAGTACAAAACATCTTGTCCCAACTATAAAAAAATAAATAAAACTATAAATCCTTCCAAAATGGTCCATTCTAGAAGTACAAAGTACCCATCACTTCAACCCCCACTGAACTGAACTGAAACTATGTATCCCAAATCTACATTTATACCTGCACATATAAATAGTTGATGTATGTCAGCCATAATTTTTGTGTTATTTAATAGTTTAACCCATAGTGTTAAATAAATGACACCCAACCCATTAAATTTAATAAATAACACCCAACCCATTTAATTTCCCATTAAAACATATCAGAGCACATGGATCAAAAATAAAAAATTCCTAGCCATTGGATCACATCCAAATCAATCCAGATCACACATTCAAAATTGAGAGATTGCTATCCATGTCAATCCTTGATGTTAGCATAGTTCTTTGCTAAGTCATGAGTCCATTTTAGTTTTTTTGTTTTTAGGATTAAACTTTGAAAATTTCAAAAAAAAATTGACTGCTACTGAAATTTCAGGTAGTGCCTGTTTTAGCCTTTTCAAATAGTTTGTTATAGTCGTGTTTCTTTCCGTTTTTCTTTTATTCCATGTTATCAGAAATTATGGTAACTTCCCTTGTTTTAAAAAAGAAAAATAAAATTACATCCACTTTTTTTCCAAGCCACGTGTTATGGTTTAAATACATTTCAAATCTTTTTAAAATGATTTATATCATGTGATAGTAGTGGTATGTGGTAAATTATGTTCAAATTCAAGTTACGGTATATCTGTAGTGTCTAGGTGTCAACCCACAGTAATAAAGCCAACTGTTAATCCCATCATGTCTGTCAGTCGAGTCAATTTAATCTCATCTAAAGGTACATTTTTTTCGAATGGAGAAGATTGTGGATCACCAGACTTAATGCAATGACTGTTTGGTTGGTCGTATAGTGACGCTGCCAGAAATTTAGGCCAATAAAATACCTTGCAGTGGAGGTGACTGCCAATCACAAATTCACTTGCCTCAAGCCATATGTAGCATTCTATCCTAATTTATGCAGCCAACTGAAGATTATGATGGCCATCACATGGCACACATTATGGTCAAGGATATTTTCCATCATGAAAATGTATTGCATGGGGTGATGAACCATTGTTGTTGTTTTAAAACCACCAAAAAAGCAGGAGAAGTATCATTTGTGAGCCTAGCTGTTGGAGAACGAGTTTCATAGAGTTGCAGTTTGAGGAGGAGTCCAGATTTCAGATAGGATTTCAGAGGAAGACACAAGAAACACTTGTTAGGTGAGATCTTCTAGCTCTACCATATATCAGTTTTCAGAAATAGAGTTATCAATTTCTGAAGATGACAAAAAGAGGAGGGAGGTTAAAACGAATCGAGCCATAGGGTGTCGACCTATTGGATGAAAATTTGAAGGTGAGAATATTTTTTGTGCAAGTAGGGTGGTATTCTTTGTGCATCGAACTAGGAATCTCTCACTTAGGAGTAGCTCAAGAGTTTGAAAACCCATTCAATGGACAAGAAGCCACTGTCTATGGTCTTACATTGTAGGTTTCAGTAGATTCAATTGTTTAGGAATTCAACCTTCCACAAGAAGGAGTGAGGTGGTTTAAAGGTCAGGTTATCAATGGAGGAGACCTCAACAGTTTCCTCAAGGATACACATAGAGAGCCCAACTGGGCCAAAGGAATTCCAAGCAACTATCTCAAAAATGACTAGCCAAAAGCTGTTAAACTCATCAAGATTTTCCTCAGTTGTGAAAGGAGGTACACAGTTTTGTTTCTTTATGATATGAGATTTCCTTTTCATTTTGCAGGTATGAAGACCTTCAATTTTCCATACTTTTTGTTGAATATTCTAACAAAGATGTCAGAAAGAATCCAAACTCACACTACTACTTCAGAATACAGATTGTATCATCAAGCTCTCATGAAGGTTTTAGTTGAAGAAGAGTTCATGAAAATAAATCATACATGGGACCATCTCTTGTTTTATAGGGCAAGCCAACCTACACCTACACCTCCATCCTCACAACAACACCCTCAGCCTGCAAAAAGAACCAAGAGGAAGGCTAAAAAGGAGAACATCCATAAGGCCAAGAGCAGGAAAGAAAAGGTTTCTTCAATCAAGGCCGAGAGAAAGTTGGAGAAAGGAGAGATCTCCTTAGTTAATAAACCTAAGTCTATAAAAATGGTGCCCCCCATTCCTCCTTGTCCTAATGTCTACACCATAGCTCGAAGAGGAAGGTCTGCATCTGCAGATAAATATAAAGCATAGATGCTACTAGAAATTTTGGAAGCATACATTTAGCAAAAAATTCCAAAATATTATCAACACAGAAATTTTGATGAAGAACTCCTCAAGGATGCAGCGTATGAGATTAGTAGCAAGAAGAAGAAAGAATAAGCCAAACCTATTGCTAGTACTAGAAAAATACATTCCAGAGACAAAAACATGTTCAGGCTTAAGTACAAGGCTTTGCACAATCTAAATTTAATGATAGAGGTCATTAATATAGAAGAAAAATCTAAAGGGTTAAACACAGAGAAATCCAAGAACAAAGATAACAACAAAACCCCTTCAGAGTAGCACTTAGAACCCTCAAAAAGAAGAAAGATCCAAAAGGGTTCTAAGGAGGAGAAGGCCACTATCAAGGAAGCAGCTACAAGAACAACCAGATCAAGATCAGCTACTGACAGCAAGACAGACTTGGATGATCTTGGTGAAGTTGCAGCCCACATGGAAGGAAGGTAGAAAGGTTTTTTGATACAAACACCTTTTTTGTTATCAATTGCAATTTTGAACAGTAGCTCAGATGTCAAAGAATATAAGTCTGCATAGGATTTTCAGCATTTTCCGTGCATTTTTTAAAAAGAAATAGAGTGCTACAAGAAATTTCAGTAGCATTCCATTTTTGTGTAGTTACAGGTTTTGATCGGAACATCCGGTACCATTTATTTTAACTGAATTTTGACACCTGTCAGCAAAGTTTTCGAGCAAGTTAAGGAAGGATAAAGACTCATAGCCAAATGGATATAACAAGTGATGGTGAAAGGTGGTTATAAGGGTGTTGTAGGTCATATTAAAAGAAGATACATGGTTATTTAAATACCAAATACATAAGGAGACAAATTAGCATAAAAGGGGCAGCATGAGAGCACATTCAACAGTTTAGCCTAGATTTCTTCTCTTCTTTCTTCTAAATTTGTCTTTTCGGTTAGATTTTGATGGGATATTTTTGTAATGTCCTATGACACCTATGTAATGTTAGGAGTAGTGTTTCCTTCTTTCTATATGAGATGGATTTTGTGCCTCTCTTTCTATATATACCATTTGTAAATACAATTTCCAAGTTGGATGTTGGTCTACTTGAAGACTGAATATAATAAAGAAAAGCCTTTTTTACTTCATGCTAGAGTATTTTGTGACTCAACAACCATCATAATGTATGGTGTTCCTTCTTTCTTCGTTAATTTCTTGAAATTATGAGTTTAAGTAGCTAGTAAGGTCTGAGTGAGAAAATATTAAATAATTTTATAGAAAATTATCTGCTTTCAGCTTTCTGCAAATCATATATGTGTTGTAGAACATGTTAGTGAAGATTTCATAAAGGATTTTTGGAATACTTTATACATGAAATCTACTTTCTGAATGTTGTTTACTTTGCATAAACAGAGTTTCTGTAAAGAGCCATCATTATAACTGTGTGATTGATTTAGGATATGAATATTTCCTAGCATAGGTACCAGCTATCCATCTTCTTCATTTGTTACACTCTGCTCCCTATACTACCAATTTACCCATACAATTTATACTTTCCACAGCTTGCCAAATGCATGAAAGTCTTAAAGGATATAAAAATCATTTCAAAATCTTTGAGAAGCCATCCCACCACTCAAAAAAGATTCAAAATTTGAAATGAACAGTGATGTGTAAGGCTTACTCCTTTCGCAGTCAAGGAGTGACTCCTTATGCTAACACTTGCTACCAATCAAATTCATGTGAAGAAAACTATGAAAGAAGCTCAACCCTTATTAAAGTTTCATTTTTAACATTCAAACTATTTACGAGCCCTTGAGACATACCATCATAGAACATTTCACAGTATATCCAAGTTATTTATTTTAGTTTTTGCACAGTTTAGTTAGGATAATTATCACAGTTTTGTTTTTAGTTTCTCATAATGGTGGATCTTTGTCCAAACTAATTGAAGCTTACTAGTATTTATTTCATATTTACATATTGATTGATCTTTGTTCTAAGTCATTTACTCTTCTCTTATTTTTCTTATTATTCATTGGATTTAAAAATAGTACAAATATCAACAAGTGTTCTAAAGTATCGAGAGAAAACAATCAACACCGATCTCCTATTACTACCATAAAAAAATGAATGATTACTATCACAAATAGAATCAGAAATATCACTTCAAATTAACATATTGTTAAAATTGTGTCACACTATTATTGATATATTTCTTTCCAATACCATTGTAGTTCATATTGATCAATACTATTTGCAATATCTTTTTCTTTGTGTGATTTTGTTAAACTCTGTTGTTCAATGAGAGTGATGAATATGTGATGACACTTTGAATTTTGACTCAATTTGATTACTATGATTAGACCTTAGATTTTATGGTTATTTTTATCTCAAACCTTCACTCAAAGATATTCAATTTGATCAAAGAAGGATTACATTAGAGGCACTTAGGAAGGTTTCACACTGCCACCACCATAACTCTTCCTTCCACTTTATTCAGGTTATTTTCTAGCACAAGGGAGGGAAAACCTATAAAATATTGTTTAGGATATCCTTTAGAAATAAAAGGGAAGTGGAACTTTCCAATACTAGTGCCTAAGAAATTTATCTATGGAGTCAACATCTAGGAACAAGAGGGTTTGAATATAATTGGGAAGACATAATTATGACATAGTTGAAAAAAAAATTCTAGGTTATGCAGGGACAAGTGAGAGTCCTTGTACAAGATGCATGATTATAACTGTGAAATTACAGGCAATAATAACATGCAACTATATGAAAAATTAAATAAATAGACACAATATGAAATCCAAGATGAAATGGACAAAGTATACAAGATTCATTGTATAGAACAAATATCCAACAGTACAGTATTTATTCACATTTTATTTCATCGCAAGAGAGTTATAAAATACCACAGATAATATTCTTCCTTAGTTAAAACAACCCTCAAACATGTAATGAACATCCCTAACCAAAAAATTAAATCAGTAATATCCTTCAGTTATCCAATGTTCCATAAGGAATTAGAGAGGGTTTCTGTAACAGACCTCCTAAAAATTCCATGTAATAAAAGTTAATAAAAGAAAAATAATAACCATGGAAATGGGACACTTATTCCAAGTTGAATGTTGGGAAAAACATCCTAGTGTGGGTGTTTATTTGGTTTAGTAGGGCTAAGGAAATTGGCAAAAGAAATGGAAAAGGCTTTATAAAGGAAAAATGGTATTTTTTGCAATTCATTTATGAAAATAATGCAAATTATGAGAAAGGGAACGTGAAAGGTCACAGGATGCATGTGAGGAGGAAAATGAAAGAAAATAATGGAAAATGAAGAAAATATAGGCCTCATTACTAAAAAGGCTTCTAAGTATCAGTTGTACCTTTTGTTAGTGTAGTCTTTTATCAGTTCAGTTTTGGAGCTCTCTCTCTATTCTCTCTCTTTCTCACTCTTGGACACAGATTTTTCTTGGAGCACTTCAGAATTGGATCAAGAAGAGAAAATAATGAAATAGTACACAAAGATCAAGCAAGGAAGAGAAAGATTAAGCAACTATAGCGGGATTATTTGCAAGTATTGATTTGCATGTGTGATTTCCTTGCTATATTTGGAATTCATGGTTATGCATGTGTATTCTTGGTTCTCTTGTTGTAATTGGCATGGGTTTTTCCAGGTGTGACAATGTTCTTCAACCTTAATTTTCCATTTTTGGATACTCATGGTGTGATGGGGTTCTCATTTTTTTGTTGATCTTGATTGTCAGATGGATTCGAAATTGAGTGAGGTGGATTGAAATAATGCATGGCCTAGTGATCCCTAAATTGGAACATAGATTGTGGTAAAGCCACTGGCCTGGTAACCCCTAAACCAGACTGTTGGTTAAGGTAAATCCAGGTATTGTGTGCCTTAGTGGGCCTAGGAATCCTTGACTAACGAATGGCGAAATATATGATAAATCCTGAAAGTGGTTGCCCTTGATCAAGACTGGGAATCCTTGGCTGGTGAATGGCAAGATATATGGTAAATATTGGAGGGTGTTGTCTCGATTATGGCCTAGTGATCCCTAGATCCGACTACAGATTGCGGTAAAGCCTAGAGACTAGGAGACAAGAAAATTCATCATAGTGTAGCTAGAGAAATACAGTGGCATCCATGCTAGTATATGGCCTAGTGATCCAGTGAGGATTGCGGTAAAGCATAGTTATATTGATGAGGGTGAGGTGGTTTAGCCTCAGGAAACCCTGGTTGATTTTTTTGGTTTTGAGTCCCACATTCATGCTTGGATTATGGCACAGGGGTGATTGGTTGAAGAGATATTTTTTTCAACAAATCCATGGTCGGGTGTAACGTGGAAATCCTAACCTGGTTGGATTTTTCATTCATTAATAAGAGTTCCTTTCCTTGGTATTTTATGTGCAAAGATATTATTTCACATCTGGCATTTATGGTTGTTGTATCCTTATTATTTGTGTTGTTTATATGTTGGTTATGAGTATGTTTTATGACAGTGATGATGTATGACTCTCACCATGTTTTGATTTATAAATGAATGAACAATGAATATATGACCTAATACATGATAATGCAACTAATGTGATAAGGCATCAATGCTTCTTAGTTATTCTCAGATAAGTATGAGACCCCTATGCTCAGATCTGTTATTATGACCTGTAGAATGCATATTTGTGATATTTTTGACGAAATGTATGCCATGGATAGTAGGGGTCAATTCAAGCCTTTGTTCAAGTGTTTTATTTTGTATCATTTATTCTATGTTAATTTTAATATCTAGAAATTTCATGGGGTTTCGATCAGTGACTCTGTCCTAGGCCTGGAAATTATCCTTAAATCTCGTGTTTGTTGGCATAGCATTGGTATAAAATGGCTACAGTCACACTTTGGTAAGCTCATGGGGGTGACTAGGGCTCTCAGTTGCATAAATACCTTGGCAAGGGAGCAACTGGGGCTCTCAGTCACAAAAATTCCTTGGTAAGGGAGAGACTAGGGGTTTAATTCATTCTAATGTTGATTTCCCTCAAGGTTTGGTCACTTGGAAGGATGGGTTAGCTCCTGGAGGTTCTGTAGGATGTGTAGAAGGTCAGATTGGTTATTTTGTGTCAGTTCCACTTCCTTACTTGTACATGGGGAGTTGAATAAGATCATAGTAGCCTCTCGTCGTATGTTTACTCCAAAGGATTGGCTAACTTTGGTAAATGTGGGAGGAGGGTGTTACAGAGTGGTATCATTTCATGGTTCACCTCGAGGATTGGATGGGAAGTGTTTTGGTCATGCATTCATGTTGGTTTCATATGTTTCCGTATGATTGTGGTCTATGCACTAGTTTTGTATGCATGGTGTTGTTTATAGCTTTAGTCATGTCTGCATGTGAAAGTTGATGGTGTCATTGTTGGATGTAATTATGGTGAATGTATGTTGTTTATGCATTGGTTATACATGTCAATGTTTGTATGTAAGGTGCATGCATGCATGTCCTACATATCTTGTTATGCATACATTTTGTCTAGTTGGTGTTATGGTTGTGGCATCACGCATGGTAACTGGACAATGGTTGAAATGATTATTATATGTGGACTTGATTATGTTTATCTATGTGTGTGTGTGTGTGCATGTGTGTGTGTGTGTGTGTGTGTGTGTGTGCATGTGTGTGTGTATTGTGCTAATTTGGTTGGTCTTGTAGACAATCTATCCTCCCAGAATTATATTGTGGTACGTTGGTTTGTTTATGATTTGCTTTAGCTCACATAGTATGCCTTGTAGGAAGAGAGAAAGTTGACTAGCAAGATGGTAAACTACAGAGATTCTCCCTATGAATCATATGAGTAGTGTGGTGTTGGGCACTCTTCTAACTTAGCATACACATTGAGTAGTTTGAAGGAATAAATAAGGAGCTGAAAAGTAGATAATGACATATTCATGTAGGCACGGGAGAACCAAGTAGAATTCAATGCAATAATTCTTCAGAGTTTGTCAGAATTGCAGAGACATGGACCACTCTGGATCAACTATGGACAGGAGGATGGGACTTATGGGGCATATGAAAGTAGGTCTCATGGTGGTCACAAGTCAGATAGAGATGACACAATCAGAGATGGTATAATATTGGATACTCCATATAGGAGAGGTGATGGACACAGGTACTATTCTAGTTCTAGTTCTGATAGGAACTATGATCATCATCGTTATCACCCTTATAAGAGGAGTGATAGGGGATAATTTTCAGATGATTTTAAGAGAGTGAAGCAACCTACTTTTGATGGATATTTGAAGAAGCCGAAGGATGCAGAGATTCAGTTACTTGGCATGAATAAGTTCTTTGAACTGCATCAGTACAAAGAGAATATGAAGGCCATAATAGCTATCTCCAACCTCAAAGGGAAAGCAGATATCTAGTGGGAAGATGTAAAATGGGTCAAAGACATCAAGACAAAGTTGATTTGACATGAATTCAAGATACTTTTCAAGAAAAATTACTTGCTAGAAAGGTACTACAAAAACAAATCCAATGAATTCTATGAGCTTAAAATGGGATCGATGAGAGATGAGGAATATATGACTTAGTTCTTAGAGTTATTTAAGTATGTATCATATATCACTAATGAAAAGGTTAAAGTTCATAGATTTTCCAGTGGATTTCCATTAGCATTTAGAGATCGGATTGATTATGATGAGCCTCGGTCACTTGAGGCTAAAGTTATTGGGAAACTGAAGCACTTTTATGAGAATTCAAATCATAAGAATGAATCTCAGCAAGGATGTAAAGGGAAAGATAAAGGTAAAGGTAAATGGAAGTCGAAAATAACAAGGCCTCAGAATGTAGAAGAGAAAGAGAATGTTGCACCGCATAAGAAGTTCAATGCAGCTAGACAGGGACATGGGTCACAACAACAGAATAAAGTTGATGGTACATGATGGTCGAAGTGTTGGACATGTGGTAAGGAACATATTAGAAGGTATTTTCCGCATAATCATGGTGGTAGGCCTCAAATATATAGTGCATAGGAGGTGTATAGTGTTGGGTTTGTTGGGCAGAGCATTCCTTGTATCTATGCAGCGCTAGATAACAGCCAGACAGATCATTTGACATATATCATTGAGATGGACGGTAAACTTTGTGATCAAGGTGTTTCTATTTTGATTGACCCTTGATCTAATTATAGTTATGTTAACCCTGACATGGTGGATAAGTGTGGTTTGAATAAATAAGTGCATGCTAAACATTGGTTGGTGTAGTTGGCTACAAGTACCAAGAAGAGAGTTCATCATCAGGTAAGAGCTTATGCATTTGAGTTGAATGGTATTCCTACTTCAACACATTTCAATGTATTATTGTTGGGGTCATATAATATGCTTTTGGGCATGGATTGGTTGTATCTTCATAGGACCAAGGCGTAATGTTATGAAAAATCCATTGATTGCTTGGATGACAATCGAGAACATAGAATATTACAGGGTAAGAATAAAGTAACATTATTCAGAATGGTTACAACTATGCAAGAAAAGCACAGTCGCCTAAAAGGGTGTGTGTTATTTTTAGTGCACATTTATAGTGATAAAGTTAAGGAGGATGAGGATGTGGAAATATTGAGTAGGTACCTAATCTTACAATAGCTTTAGGATGTGTTTCCAAAATATATCTCAGAGTTTCCACTTCACAGAGCAGTGGACTACTCCATTGAGTTGGTATCAAAGGCAGCACTAGCATCAAAGGCACCATATAGGATAATCACTACAGAGTTAGTATATATGAAGTTTTAGTTGAAGGAAATTATTAACAAGGGATACATTAGGTCAAGTGTATCATTGTGGGGTGCACCAAGTTATGCATTGATTACAAGTAGTTGAACAATGTGACCATCAAGAAAAATTATATGTACCCGAGGATTGATGAATTGTTCGATCAACTAAATGGAGCAATAGTGTTCTTGAAGATTGATTTGAGATCTGGATATCATCAGGTGTGCATCAAGGAAGAGGACATCTACAATACAACTTTTCAGACTAGGTATGGGCAATATGAGTTTGTTGTACTTCCATTTGGTTTGAATAATGCTCCGTCTACCTTTATGTGCTTAATGAATAGTGTGTTGTGTCCTTATCTAGACAAGTTTTTTATTGTATTCATTGGCATCTTGACATATTCTAAGAATGAGGAAGAACATGTCGAGCATTTAGCAGCAGTGTTGAGATTTATAAGAGAGCATCATTTGTATGCTAATTTTAGTAAATATGTTTTCTTTCATACAAAGGTACATTACTTGGGACATGTGGTCTCCAAGGAAGGCATAGCAATGGATCTACAGAAGATAAGGGCTACCATGGAGTGGGAAGCTCATGGAAATGTGGATGAGGTAAGATCATTCATGGGACTAGTAGGTTACTATAGGAGGTTCACCATGGGCTTCTTTTGGATTTCATATCCTGTTACGTCACTGTAGAGGAAAGGTAAGAAATTTGAATGGACATAGGAATGTGTAACAATTTTTGAAAAATTAAAGTGGTTGTTGACAAATTCTCTAGTGTTAAAGATTGCAGATCCAGACAAAGAATTTTTAGTGTGTAAAGATGCTTGCAAGGGAGGGCTTGGTGGGGTTCTTATGTAGGATGAATAGGTAGTATGCTATGAGTCACAAAAATTGAATGATCATGAGCAAAAATATCTGACACATGATCTTCTGATGGAAACAATCATTCATGCATTGAAGATGTGGAGGAACTGACTTCTTGGAAAGAGTTTTTTACTAATGAGTGATCACAGTGGGTTGAGTACTTGTTTGACCAACCAAATTTGAATTCTAGGAATTCTAGATGGTTTACCATGATTAGTGAGTTCAATTTTGAGATCGGGTACATCAATGGTAAAGAGAACAGGTTTGTGGATACTCTTAGCGGGAGGATACAGGTAAATCACATTCCAACTATGAGTTCTTCTGGGATAGACTTATAGGATCAAATCTTACTAGAAGTTTAGCAGGATAGCAGGTATATAGAGCTTAATCATAGATTGTAGCAAAGTATGGGTACAAGTACAGGTAGTGATATAGGTACAGGTACAAGTAGTCGTACTGGTGCATAGGATGTGGACTAACATCTCTCATTAGATGGCTTGATCATATTTAGGGACAAGATATATGTGCCACACAGTAGTGAGCTAATGAATATTATCTCGAGGGAGTTTCATGTGCAATCATATTCAAGCCACCCCAGATACCAAAAAACATTGACAACAGTAAAGAAGTTCTACTATTGGCCAAATTTGAAGAAGGGTGTGGTAGATTTTGTGGCTAGAAATTTGGACTATCAGTAGGTAAAGGTAGAGTGTAGACATCCAGGTGGATTACTACAATCGATTCTGATTCCAAAGTGGAAATTGGAAGTCATTTCCATGGACTTAATTATAAGTTTTTGAGGACATTAGACAACATGATTACATCATGGTTGTGGTGGAAAGGTTGACTAAGGTGGCACACTTCATTCTAGTGAAGACTATGTATTCCGCTAGTAATGTGGCACAATTTTTCATCAGAGATGTGGTCAAATTGCATGGTGTTCCAAATAAAATTGTGTTAGATAGGGATGCCAAGTTCATTTCCAAGTTTTGGAAGGAGTTATTTGTAGGTTTAGGTACAGAATTGGCCTTTAGTACAACTTATCATCCGTAGATAGATGGGCATATAAAGAGGGTCAATAGGATATTGTGGGACATGTTGAGGATGCATATGATGCATGGACACAAGAGATGGGGGGAGTACCTTCCGTTGGTTGAGTTTTCTTACAACAATGGTTAGCAGGAGTCATTGAGGATGAGTCCAATTGAGGCATTGTACGGGCGGAATTGTAATACTCCAATAAGTTGGAGTAATCTAGTGAACATGGTATTGATTGTACCAGACATGTTAGAAGAAATGGAATAGGAAATTCAGTTAATCAAGAATAATTTAAAGGCAGCACAAGATAGACAAAAAAGCTATGCAGATTGAAATAGGTTATTTAAGGAGTTGCAGGTTGGGGAACAAGTGCACTTGTGCGTAAAGCCCAAGAATAGCTCCTTGCGGATTGCATCATGTGCCAAGTTGGCACCTTGGTTTTGTGGACCTTTCAAAATTATTAGAAGAATTGGACCACTAACCTATTGACTTGCATTGGCTCCAACAGTGAAATTTCATGATGTCTTCCATGTATCATTTCTTAAGAAGTATGTTAAATATGTTGATCATGTGATTGAATGGTATCTATTGCAGGTGGATCCATATGGATAATTTCAGCCAGAACCCCAGTGTATATTGTAGAGAAAGGTTCTCATGCTCTGGAACTGAGCAATCGAGTAGTTTAAAGTGCGTTGGAAGCACTTTGGGCCCAATGAAGCTACAAGGGACATGTGAGATTAGATGTGCGCTATGTATGCTTCTCTATTCGTTGCTTGAACAAATGTCCTTGATATATGTTTTGGTATAAGCTATGGTATATGTACATATGTATATGGATGTAAATACCACCATGAGATTTTTTATAAGCTCCAATAAGCGGTATGAGTGACATGTCATTATGGTTGTCATGTTGTTATGTTGTCATGATGGTTTGCTTCTCAACAGGTTTATCATTGTATATATTGTAATGAGATAAGTTATAAATATCCATTGGTAGTATGTTTTTCTTTCAACATTCTTGTTGGTTGTAGGTATCGTTGAACACTAAGGACGGTGTTCCCCCAAGGGGGAGGGTTCTGTAACAGCCCTGGTGAAAATTCCATGTAATAAAAATTAATAAAGGAAAAATAATAACCACGGTTATGGGACACTTACTCTAATCTAAAGTTTGGGAAAAGCATCCTATTGTGGGTGTTTATTTGGTTTAGTATGCATAATAAAATTTTCAAAGGAAATGGAAAAGTCTTTGGAAAGGAAAAATGACATATTTGGAAATTTATTTATGAAAATAATGAAAATTAGGAGAAAATGAAGGTGAAAGGTCATAGGTTTCATGTGAGGAGGAAAATGAAGGAAAATAATGGAAAACAAAGAAAATAGAGGCCTCATTAATAAAAAGGATTTTCAGGATCAGTTGGTAGCTTTTGTTAGTTCAGTTTTGGAACTCTCTCTTTATTCTCTCTCTCTCACACTCTTGTAAACTTAGAGTTTTCTTGGAGCACTTCAGCATTGGATCAAGAAGAGAAAAGAAGGAAAGAGGAAGCAAAGATTAAGCAACGAAGAGCGAGATCAAGAAGCTACAATAGAATTTTGTAGGTATTGATTTGCATGTGTGATTTCCTTGCTAGATTTGGAATGCATGGTTATGCATGTGTGTTCTTGGTTCTCTTGTTGTCATTGTCATAGGTTTTTATAGGTGTGACAATGTTCTTCAACCTTGCCTTTCCATTCCTGTATAGCCACGATGTGATGGGGTTCTCATATTTTGGTTGAGATGAACTGTCATATGAATTTGAAGTTGACTGAGGTGGATCTTTGAATGAAATAACACATGTCCTAGTGATCCTTGAACCATACCATGGATTGTGATAAAGCCACTGGCCTAGTAAACCATGAACCAGACTGTGGTCTATGGTAAAGCTAGGTATTATGTGTCTCAGTGGGCCTATGAATCCTCAACCGATGAATGGCGGGATATATGGTAAATTTTAGAGGTGTTTGCCCTTGATCAGGCATAGGAATCCTTGGTCGATGAATGACGAGATATATGGTAAAGCTTGGAGGTTGTTTTTCCAATCATGGCCTAGTGATCCCTAGATCGGACTATGGATTACAGTAAATCCTAGAGACTAGGAGATAAGAAAATTCCTCATGGTGTAGGTGGAGAAATCTGATGGCATACATTTTTGTTTATGGCCTATTGATCCAGTGAGGATTATGGTAAAGCTTGGTTCTACTGATGAGGGTAAGGTGTGTTATCACTGGAAAATTGGACAAGTAAAGATGACATTATTAAATGTCAGGAAAAAGGATTTACAAGGCTGAGGCACATTAGAGAATCTGAAATATTTAAAAATCTCTAAGGTCTAAGAGGGAAATCAAATTGCGCATTGAAGGAACCAGAAAAATGCACCTTTGCACACAATTTTATTCGATAAGCGTGCCTTTGCACAACTTTTCCTCAAAAAGTCGTGCGGACCTGAGAGTGGTAGAAGTCACTTTCCGGGACCAAAAGGCACACTCTGGGACATTGATCCAACACTTGAGGCTACCTAAGGATAGCCTCCCAAGCCTCCTTATGACCTCAAGGGAGCACACAATGGAATAAATGTGGCACACAATGGAATCACCCTCCTCTCTTGGGTCACCATCTATCAATGTACCAAGAGAGGGAAGGAGAGTTTTAATTCTCCTATAAAAGGCCACCAAGAGATGAAAAATAGGAGAACACATTTTTATGCTGGCCATAATTTCCCACAACAATCTAGCAGTGTGTGATCCGGACTAGAGATAGAGGGGACTCAGTTGTTTGCCATCTAAGAACTCCAGTCCACCAAAGTAGAGAGAGGGAGACTTTGCACCAAGGTATCCTTTCATTGGGACTTAGACCTCCCTAGTTCTAAGGGCCCCTTGGAAAGTGGGTAAAAGTTTCATCCTTCATTCATACTAGCACTCAATAAGAGGGGACGTAAGTGCCACCATTTTGATTATTGAAGTTGTTTGACTCTATCTAGAGCTTTTGTATTGGTTTTTTTAGTTTAGATTTTATTTTTGAATATGCATGCTATTTCACTATTTAGTATGTTTATGTCTTAGCATGTTCCCTAAATTTCTTGACTCCCTTTATTTTATGGCTGTGACCAAGAACTTAAGAGGGAAAAACCACTCCTCTTAAGCAGGTGTGATTTGGTACATTCGTACGCCAAACACACACACACAAGATGGTTTAGCCTCGAGAAGCCTTGGTTGATTTGCTTGGTTTTGAGTCACACAATCGTGCTTGTAATATGGCACAGGGGTTGTTGAATGAAGAAAGATTTGGTTCAGCCAATCTATGGTTGGGTGGAACGTGGAAGTCCAAACTTGGTTGGCTTTTGCATTCATTAATAAGGGTTCCTTTCCTTTGTATTTTATGTGAAAATGTATTGGTTCATATGTGGAATTTATGGTTGTTGTGTCCTTATTATTTTTGTTGTTTATATGTTGGTTATGAGTATGTTTTATGACAATAATGATGTATGGATCTCATCATGTTTTGATTTATAAATTAATGAACAATGAATATATGACCTAATCAATGATAATGCATCTATTGTGATAAGGCATCAATGCTTGTTAGCGATTCTCAGATAAGTATGAGATCCCTATGCTTGGATATGTTATTATGACTATAGAATGCATAGCTGTATTATGTTTGACGAAATTTCTGTCATGGCTAGTAGCGTTCCAGTGAAGTGTTTGTTAAATTTTTTCCATTTTTATCATTGTTTCTATGTTACTTTCCATTCTTGGAAGTTTCATGGAGTTTTGGATCGTGACTAGGTCCTAGCCCTAGAAATTATCCTTAAATCTCATAGTCGTTGGCATAGCACTAGAAGAAAAAGGCTACAGTCACACTCAAGCAGGCTCATGGGAGAGACTAGGGCTCTCAGTCACATGAAGGCCTTGGTAAGGGAGCAACTTGGGGTTTAATTCATTGAAATGTTGAAATTTTTAGGAAGTGGAATTGATGGAACACAACAACATAGACCTTCTATGCCTGCTACAAGATACCCATGAGCCATCCCAACCTTATAGGAGGTTAGTCCCTGAATCAAACTGACCTTTTAATGCATCAATCCCCCAGTCACTCCCTTGACATGGGCAAGAGTGCCACTGAAAACCTCTAGTTTCTCACACAGCATGACATGCCTGCGATTGGGGACTTTTCTAGGTAGTTATGTTCCTGTGACCATGATTTTTGTGCCACTTTTTCAGGCCCAGGGATCAGGTCACTGCCCAAAAATCCATGACACTGCCATAAATGAAATATAAAAATGGAATAACATTGTAAATGCAATCACTTGAACAAGGACTTGATTGGACCCCACTAGAAATGACAGGAATTTTGGTAAACATGTCACAAATATGTAATCTACAGGTTTAAACAATGTATATGAGCATAGGGGGCTCATACTTATCTGAGAATCACTAAGAAGAATTTTTGCCTCATCACATTAACTGAATTATCATATATTAGTTCATATATTCATTTACAATTCATTTACAATTCAAAACATGATGAGGTACATACATCATCATTGTCATAGAACACATTCATAACCAACATATAAACAACAAAAATGAAAAGAATGGAATGACCATATAAGCCACATAATAAGAAGAATATTTACCCATTAATACAAGAGGAAAAGAGCTCTTACTTCCATAGGAAAAATGCAACCAAGTATTGGAATTCCACATGCCACCCAACCATAAACATGGTTGAGCCAATATCTCTTCAATTAGTCGCCCCTATGCCACATTCCAAGCATGAATGTGGGATATCATAAATCACATCAATCAAAATAAAAGTAGGGCTTCCAGAGGCCAAACCACGTGTGTTAAACACCATGTCAAGCACACACATGGTGTATGAGGGAGAATAAACACACACACACACAAGAGACTCAACACACAATGAAGGATAAGTGTGAGGATTTCTTATTTTCCATTATACAAATATGTACATTTATAGTACAATGGTGTGACTCTTGGTTTCACATTCCAAGGTCACTTGGACTCCATTGTGACTTTTCGCATTCCACACCTACCCATGTAGGATTAGGTGTTCCAACATCCCCCCTTAATCCGAAGGGGCATGTGTGAGTCCAAGAAAAGAGTTGTAATACAAATCTGCAAAGTATATGTTGTGGATGATTTTGTCACCCCCCTAGAGACAGTCTAAAGTTTCCATAGACCAGTGCCTAGGACATCTTAATATAGCAAGGAGCCCTTTATAGTTTGGGTTGTCAGTCCAAGAACTCACTTACTATCTCTTGTTTGAACAAGGAAAATAGTTTTGAATGTGACCAATCTCTCTCAGAAGCTGGTACAAAGATAAGAATAGTGTAGGGACATCATGTAAAACTCCCATACAAAGGCATCAGACAGTTAAGAGACCGCTTACTGTAAAGAGGGCCAGTTCAGATAATATATCACAGAAATCAAATACCGTAAAGTGAGTGAGGAAACATAAGAAGATATTAATGGGTATGAGACCGATACCCGCATACACAATGTAACCATATAATAAGCACTAATTTACAATCCTTATATGACAGCGGCATTTTAAAAGCACCCTCCTCAAGCAACTAATATAGCAAAACAAAAGTAGAAAAGAGGAACATGAACAAGATAATACCATGACTAAAGCCTATTTAAAGCGCTGGACTAATTCCAGAAAGGGCACCACCCAGGATGAATCCTTACTACAAACGAGTGAGCCACTCACATTCTAGAACATGATGCAAGAAGATAATGAGCATGAAAGAGATATTGTATTAACACATGAGAGAAATTACATACTGTGAGATACCAAAGACCAGAATCCTCATTACAGTTATAACTCCTCCTCACTGAGACCCTACGGGCTCTGAACCTTCATACAGAAATATTACAAAATGTATACAAAAGCCTTTTCGCTGCACAGTTTGCTGATAGAAATCTGGAACCCTTACAATGTCTTCTTTTCGGGCCTTTATAGAGGAGATGGAGAATTCTAGAGGAGGAGGTAGATGGAGCACATTTAATGACTCAATTTGAATAAAATGGCGGAAAAAAATTGCGCCCACTCTATGAATGACTAACTATAAATGACTGTACTTTACAATCTGTCTACAGAAATAAATGCTGGGAGATGAAAATCTCCATATATAAAAGACACAAATAATAAAATATATACAATGCTTTGCCTTCTGCTGAGAGTAAGGTCTGCTGCCGTAAGAACCCTGAGATAATCTACGATTCTGTACTGTACTCTCGGCCCTTAGCTTTGGATTTGAATTTTGGATCTTAAATGCGGGACGAATTTCTCTCGAGGGTTCTAAGAATCCATATCCGTGTCTTCCTTAATGGCGTCACCCTCCCACCTACCCTCGACTTCTTCTTCTTCTTTAATTTCGCCACTGATAATATGTCCTTTAGTATGCTCCATCTCTCGCAATGGAGGCGGCAAGTTAAAGTGCCTTCTATGTCGTTTTTAAAAAAACCCGCAAAACATTAGCGAAAACAGGCACGGATGGAGGCGAGGACGAGGTGTACATGGTGGACAGGGAAAATATATACGCAGAGTGGCGGAGGAGAAGCAGTGAAGGTGTGGATTAAAACAGGCGGAGCGTGAATTTCTTATGTAACATAGTCTGGACGCGAGGGGTGAATAAAAACTACGGGTATGGATAAGGACATACGCACACATACATATATATGACGGGGAAAATACCTTGTGCGCATGGGAGCGAACACGTGGGAGTACGGGGGGACAAGCAGGAGGACGACGTGGCGGAGTCAACGAGCGGAAGTGGGCGAGAGCGACACAGTGGCGGGCCATAGGACAATGCAGACATATGTTAATGAGCGAGCATTTCTGGTACACCTCCGCCGTCAGATGGAGATCGGGAGATCCTACGGTTCACATGAATTCCGCTGCGCGGCCCTGGTACAGTCTTTAACGTGCGAGAGGAAAGCGGTTTCCCACCCGTACCAAAGACACCCCGTACCAAGAACACGTGGCACTTTTCGTATGGGATCGCTGCCCCGCGGTAAATATTGTCGTTTCATAAATACCGTCGTTTCGACGAGAGTGGTGTGGGGTAACAAGTACTTCGCACGCGTTGTGGCCCTCCATATAAAACAAATGCCGCTCCGTTGATTTAATTAGATCGAACGGTGGATATCGCGCCCGAAACACAAACGATAAGCCCCCTTTCTTTTGGCCTGTGGTCCTGGGGCTCGGGTCATATGACAGCAACAAGGGGAGGGGCTTAGGACTTGGGGGCTTCGGCCCGATATATTTAAAATGCGGGTTTTAAACATTTGGACCATATATTTTGGAGCGGAGAAGGTGGCGATGAGCATGACATGGGGGGTTTTTGACCACAAAAGATATCGGAGACGAATTTAAAAGGACCCAGTGGCCAAAATTTAAATGGAGAAGGGAATATGTACAACATCAGCTCCATCTGGGGATGGCATGGTCGTCCTCATACATGTCGAGAACAAGCATACCATTCAATATTTCATTCTGCTGCTCAATTTCCTCTACGCTTCTGCTTCAGGTGATTATTGGCATTCTTTCCTTAATAGAAATAAAAACCAAAACAATTTATGTACAGTATATACAATCAGGCATTTCCAGCTTGGGTCAGAATTAAAAATATGGCTTGAGGAATTGGCCATTCACAGGTGCGTCCAACAAATCACCCTGTAGATTTTCTAAAGAAAAAGTGTTGTTTCTTCCAAGCTTCACTATTTTGAATGGCCCAAACCATAACGGATCAAATTTAGCGTGCTTGCCCTTTTCTGCTCTGCGAACATCCCATCTAAGAACCAGGTCTCCAACTTGAAAATTTCTATCCTTTGCATGCTGATCAAAGACATTTTTCATCTTCTCCTGATATTCTATTAATCTCTGATCCACCTGGTTCCGCGTTTCTTCCAATTCTACCAGCTGATTGATTCTTCTGATCATGTCATCTCGTTCTTCTTGGTTCTCCTGCATAAAACGTGCCACTGGCAATGCCAATTGCAAAGGGAACACAGCATCTCGACCATACACCAGCTCATAAGGAGATTTCCCTGTTGCTCTTTTGTTGGTTATCCTATTTTCCCATAGAGAAAACTTCAATTAAGAGTCCCAGTTTTTCTGATTTTCAGCTATTGTTTTCTTCAGGGCTCTCACCAGGGTTTTATTAGATGATTCTGCTAAGCCATTCCCCTGGGGATAATACGCTGTGGAATGAGTCAATGTTATGTTATACCTTTGGCAGAACTTTACAAATCTGGTAGACTTAAAAGCCTGTGCGTTGTCAGTTACAATTTTGGCAGGACAGCCAAACCTGGATATGATATTATCCTCTATAAACCTCATAATTACAGCATCTGTAGCATTTCTGGTAGGTATGGCTTCCACCCACTTCGTGAAATAATCTGTGGCTGTCAATATCCATTTATGTTGGCCACTTGATGGGGGATGTATCTCTCCTATAAAATCTAACCCCCATTTCTGAAATGGTTTGTTTACATGAATAGGGATCAGGGGCAATGCTTCTAGTTTCTGTCTTTCTGCAAACCTTTGGCACTTGTCACATGCTCTGACCCAAGCAAAAGTATCTGAATACAAATTTGGCCAGTAAAAACCAGCCCTCAAAATTTTATGAGTTGTAGCCCTCCAGCTGTAATGTCCTCCACATATTCCTCCATGGAATTCTGTCATTATATTCTGCACTTCGTTTTCTGTGAGGCATAACAGTAATATGCCTAGAGGGTCTCTCCAATAGAGTTGTCCATTGGAAATTATATATTTCTGTGATTTCATTCTTACAGCTTTATATTTCACCTTATCACACCCTGTAGGACAGCTAAGTGTTAAAAGGTATTCAACTATTTCTTTATACCAAGGACTAGTTAGATATTTCACATGTATCTTTTGAGTGGCCATCTCTAGTCCTTGCTGCTCTTCTTCTCTCTCGGATTCTTCATTTGCTATCACAGATAAATTGATACCCAAAGCCTGGTGATTTGATTCAGATAACATCTTGGCAAGTCCCTGCCCTTTTATCAACTTAGTAGGCTTGATGTCCAAATCATACTCCTGGATTTTTGTAATCCATCTTCCTCTTCTACCTTCGCTATCTCCCTGAACCAGAATGTCTTTGACAGCTGCTGTGGGGACATAAGCAGTAATATGAGATTGCAAAACATAAACTCTAAAAGCTTTAAGGGACTTCACCAGGGCATATGCCTGCTTCTCCAATATATTGTATTTTAATTCAGCATCATAAAGAACTTGACTGAAGAAAGCTATAGGCTGTTCATATCCCTCTTCATTTTTCTGCAATAATACTCCAACAATTGTGTGAGGTGAAGCAAATGAGAAAATCATAAATGGCTTTTTGTAATCTGGTCTTGCAAACACAGGAGCTTCAGCAAATGCCTATTTTATCCTTGTGAATGCATCTCTAGACTCCTGGGACCATTTTACTTCATTCTCCTTTTTCAACATATTAGTTATATGCCTAACTATCTCAGCATAGTTAGGAATAAATCTTCTCAAGAAATTTATTCGGCCTAAAAATACTTGTACTTCTTTCTTATTTCTTGGTAAAGGGATACCGTTTATTATTTCAACTCTCTTAGGGTCAATTTTCACACCATATTTTGTTACAATGTGCCCTAAGAGTCTTCCCTCATCTAATGCAAATAAAGACTTTTGAGGATTGAGAGAAAGGCCATACCTTCTGCATTTTTCAAAAGTTCTTCTTAAATGTTCAATATGCTCATCATCATTCTTTGAAAACACTGTGATATCATCAAGGTACACCACCAAGAACTTGTCCTGTTCTCCAACAAAGGCTATATTCATTGCCCTTTGAAAAGTAGCTCCTGCATTAATTAATCCGAATGGCATCCTGGCATACATAAAGGTTCCCCATGGCGTAGTAAACGCAGTCTTCTTCAGATCTTCTGGGAAAACAACCACCTGATTGTAGCCAGAAAATCCATCCATCATTGACATTCTGGATGCTCCCACTACTTTCTGCAGGATATGGTCCATCTTAGGCAGTGGATAATTATCTTTCAACGATGCTCTATTTAAATTCCTGAAGTCTACACACAGCCTTATTTCTCCATTCTTCTTCCGAAAAGGAACAAGATTTGCTATCCATTCTGAGTACCTCAAGGGAAAAATTATTTTGGCCTTCAGTAGTTTCTTGATTTCTCTTTCAATGGAGGGAAGCAGCAGAGGATTGATCTGTCTGAGTTTCTGCTTATAGGGCTTTGCATCTTCCCTCAATGGAATCTTGTGTTGCATTATATTAACATCAAAAATTTTTAGGTCCTCATAGGACCAGGCAAACACATCTTTGTAATATTGAAACAATTTCAAATATTTTTCTTTGTATTCCTCTAGGACTCTTCTAGATAATTTGACAATTTTGGGATCAGTATGAGTACCCAGATTCAAATCTCCCACTTGATCTTCTTCTGTTACTTTACTTGGCTGCAAAGGTACATCATTTTTATTAAATAATATTTCTAGAGGTACCAGACCTCTAGGTATAACATTACCTTTCAGTTGCAGCACTCTGTTACCTGCTATATTCTCTTCCCATTTTTTTTCTGCAATATTTTCAGCTTCTTCCTCATTATCATCAATTTCCATATTTGAGAATTCTCCCACTGTCTCCATGAATCTTTTCATTTGTTCATCATCTTCGAATACCTGCCAATGCTTTATATTATCTGGAATGGATGGTCTGTATCGTACCTCCACTTCATATCTTAAAAGCGGATTCTGAGGAGGACGGAATGTACTGGCAGCTACAGCGAGAGAATCTGCTATTCTGTTTTGCTCCCAGGGCATGAACTGTATATTAAATGCCAAGAAGAAATTTTCTATCATGTCCCATACTTCATTTCTATATGCTCTGAGCTGAGGGTGTTTAGTTTGACATTCATTTTTGATCTGCCTCACTACCAACTCAGAGTCTCCAAACACTTTCAGACACTGGATGCCCATGTTTATAGCTGTTTGCAGTCCCAATAATAGTGCTTCATATTCAGCTACATTGTTTGTAGCCTCGTACTCCAGTTTGAATGACAGTGGCACCCATTTCCCTGTAGGAGAAATTAATAATACCCCAGCTCCATTACCTTCCCTTGAGTTTGTCCCATCAAAATGCAAAGTCCACATTTCTGATTCCTGATCTCCTTTGGGCTGCTCAGCTCGGATTTGACCAAAAAGGGGCTCATGAGCATAATTTTGATTTTCTTCTAACATTAAACATGAGAATTCTCCCTCTTTGTTATAAACTGGGGAATTATCTGAGCAGTCAGCCTTAGTCACCATCTTAACAAATCTAGTCTCTCTGTATAACCTCCTTTCTTGACCACCAAAGACTGGGACAGTAGCATATGTTAAATCCAATTTTATTGACCCCCCAATCTTGGTACCCCAAGACCTTGACAGTAGCATGCCAAAGCGAGCTGGGATATCGGCAACCACAATGTCCATGACCACACTCTTTGCTAGGATTTGAGCTAAATTGACCACTAAATCTTTAATCATTCCCAAGCATTTAACCCTTTTAGAATCAAATGAATATAAATCTTTGTACGGTCTTGTAATTTGCAGCCCTAGTTGCTCCATGACAGACAAAGGCATGAGATTATGGGAAGCCCCAGAATCTAACATACAGTTATGTAACAGCAGGTCATGAACAACTAGGGACACATAGAAAGGAGGAGTAGAAGGGTCTATCTCCTCGACATGTGGGCCAAAGACTACCATAGGTCTTTCTTCTTGAAGATTTAAACTATCAGGTGCAATTGATAGTTCAGGAGGAAGTATAAAGGAAGTAACTTGAGAGTGGTATACAGGCTGTTTTAATAGCTCAGTCAAGGGGACAGGAATCTTAATTTTCTCAAGTTCTTTTTGTAAATTGAAAGCAGATGGGGGCTTTTCTGTCACTACTTCTTTTGACTCCTTATTTTCAACTGAAGACTTAATTTCTTTTGACACTGGCTCAGCATTAGGAGGACTGACTATTTTGGAAGAAGAAGGAATCTGATCATTTGACTGCAATGGAGTATTTAAAGGATTCTTACCTTTTTCTATGTTCTTCTTTGTTGCTGATTCCCTCTGAGCAGAGGATTCTTTCTGAGGTGGCTCTTCTTCTTGATCCTGAGTTCTGGTTCTCTTCCTTGAAGATCTGAGATCATATTTTACATTGAATTGTGCTTGCATAAAATTAGCAAACTGCTTGCAATAATGATCAATTTCTGCTTCTTCATCTTCACCTCGCACTGGTAAATCCATATCATCATTATTTGAAAAAGCTAGATTTGAATATTCTAATCCATAAGCTGCATCTCTAGCAGAGTCATCTGCCGATCCTTCCAGGTACAAGGGATGAGGTACCTGGTCTTGTTGTTCTTTTGCTTCCCTCGGCAATATCTGCAATGGGGGTCTTCTATACTGAGGATTGTATCCTCTGTTTGGAGCATTGTAATTGTTCTTGGGAGCTGCATTTTTAGCTTCCAGTTCAAGCTTGACCATCTTCTTTATCATCTTACTTATTTCATCCATCTTGTATAAATCCTTTTCGTGATTAGAGGTGGAGACTTCTTCTTTGCCTCTCCTCTTAGTATCTTGTTCAGCTTTTCCTTTTAGTTTTCCAGTGGAGGCAAAGTTCGCTTCTAATTCCAGAGCATCTGACTGTGCATCATCTAAAGTGGCAGGTTTCCTTTCCCTCAATGCAAAACCAAAATCAAAATCAAAAGCTGCTATAAAGATTATCTTGGTAGCAACTTCATGGGGCTTCATTTCAAGAGGCAGGCTCAGATATAACTTATTGAATCTTTTGATAAATTATGAAACCCCTTCATTCGGTTTCTTCTTCATAGTGTTAAACTCAGTGAGACACTGGCCGTGGTCTTTATTTTGTCCCGACTTCCTAAGGAAAACATTCTCCATAACATCCCAAGTGGTCACAGAACGATTTCCCAACGTCTTAAACCATTTTCTGGCTTCACCCTCCAAAGATTGCACAAATAATCTCAAGACCACATCCAGATGTTCAACATTTAAGTTCTCCGCAAAAGAGCAGAAGGTCTCGAGATGTTTCTGAGCATCAATTTCATTTTCACCATTAAATCTTGGCAGGATCTTCAGATAATCCTGTGGCATATCATTTAACACTTGAGGTAAGGCCAGAGGAGCATATTTGTTCAAAAGAAATGCAGGAACATTGGCCATTGGAGGAGGTGGGGGTTGTACAACAGTCTGAGCAACAGATGAAGGGAGAGGAGTAGGAGGAAGTGGAGTATGAATAACAATGGGAATATATTGCACAGAAGCCTGAGGTGTAGATGGGAATAACTCACGGTTAACAACAACTACTTCGGTGACCTCTTTCACTTCTTCAGCCTCGGAAGCAGGATAAGATTCTTCTTCGATCTAGGCACTTCCTCTACGTGGAGTCTCTGAGTTAAACTCGGGATTTTCTGTTCTAACTTCTTGAGAAGAAGAGGGCGGATAATCTTCAATGGAATATTCAGGGTTTTCAGCACGAACCAACTTCCTCTCTTTCCAAACTCTTTTATGAATGATCTTCTCTGGGTCAGACACCTAGGGTGTTTTCAGTTGAGTTGTATCTGACCTCAGATGTGGCCTACGAGGAGCCAGGAGTACCAATAAGATTTATCAAATAAAGACCAGTGGAGTCGCCAAGGTGAGAGATATGCAACTCTTCAACTCTCTGTGCTCACCTGATTAGAGAGTGAAAACAATTTGTCGAGACCCAGGGAAACTGATATTCTTGAATTCGCTCCCCGGCAACGGCGCCAGAAAGATGTTGTGGATGATTTTGTCACCCTCCTAGAGACAGCCTAGAGTTTCCATAGACCAGTGCCTAGGACATCTTAATATAGCAAGTGGCTCATTATAGCTTGGGTTGTCAATCCAAAGAGCTCACTTACTATCTCTTGTTTTGAACAAGGAAATTAGATTTGAATGGGACCAATCTCTCTCAGAAGCTGACACAAAGATAGGAATAATGTAAGAACATCATGTAAAACTTCAGCATGAAAGCATCAGACAGTTAAGAGACCGCTTACTGTAAAGAGGGCCGGTTCAAATAATATATCACAGAAATCAAATATCAGGAAGTGAGTGCAGTGAGGAAACATAAGAAGATATTAGCTGGCATGAGACTGATACCCAGATACACAACAGAACCATATAAGGGCGCACCAATTTACGAATCCTTATATGAAAATGGCGTTTTAAAAGCACCCTCCTCAAGCAACTAATATAGCAGAAAGTATGAAAAGAGTGAGCATGGAACAATATATCATGACTAGGCCTATTTAAAGCGCTTGACTAATTCCAGAAAGGGCACCACTTAAGATGAATCCTTACTGCAAACTAGTGAGCCACTCGCATTCTAGAACACGATACAAGAAGATAAATAGCATGAAAAGAGATATTGTATTAACACATGAGAGAAATTACATACTGTGAGATACCAAAGACCAGAATCCTCAATACAGTTATAACCCCTCCTCACTGAGACCCTACAGGCTCTGAAACTTCATACAGAAATGTTACAAAATGTATACAGAAGTCTTCCCGCTGCACAGTTTGCTGATAGAAATCTGGAACCCTTACCATGTCTTCCTTTTTCACTTTTATAGAGGAGATAGAAAATTCTAGAGGAGGAGGTAGATGAAGCACAATTAATGACTCAATTTGAATAAAATGGCGGAAAGTATTCACGCCCACTCTATGAATGACTAACTATAAATGACTATACTTAAACAATCTGTCTAAAGAAATAAATGTTGGGAGATAAAAATCTCCTTATATACAAGACATAAATGGTAAAATATATACAATGTGCTGCCTGTAACCGAGGGAAAATCTGCTGCCGTAAGGGCCTTGAGATAATCTGCATCCCTGTACTGTACTCTTCGGACTTTAACTTTGAAATTGAATTCTGGATCTTAAATGCGGGACAAATTTCTCTGGAGGGTTCTGAGAATCCATATCTGTGTCTTCCTTAATGGCGGTCACCTCTCCCACCTACCCTCGACTTCTTCTTTTAATTTCGCCAGCAGAATATGTCCTTTAGTGTGCTCCTGATCTCTGCAATGGAGGCGGCAAGTTAAAGCGCCTTCTATGTCGTTTTAAAACCTGCAAAACCCGCAAAACATTAGAGAAAACAGGCACGGATGGAGGCAAGGATGAGGTGTACATTGTCGACAGGGAAAATATATACGTAGAGTGGTGGAAGAGAAGCAGTGGAGGCATGGATTAGAACAGGCGGAGCGCGAATTTCTTATGTAACATAGTCTGGACACGAGGGGTGAATAAAAACTACGGGTGTGGATGAGAACATATGCACACATACATATATATATATATATATACGATGGGATGTCACCACGGAAACCTGGGAGCACGACACATGGGCGTACGGGGGACAAGCAGGAGGACGACGTGGCGGAGACAACGAGCGGAAGTGGGTGAGAGTGACACGGTGGCGGGCCATAGGTCAATGTAGACATATGTTAATGAGCGAGCATTTCTGGTACACCTCCGCCGTCGGATGGAGATCAGGGGATCCAACGGTCCACATGGATTCTGCTACCTGGCCCTGGTACTGCCTTTAACGCGCAGGAAGGGTGGTTTCATAACCCGTACCAAGAACACGTGGCGCTTCTTATATGGGATCGCTGCCCCGCGGTAAATACTACCGTTTCGATGAGAGTGGTGCGGGGTAATACCGCCGGTCTGCTGTGCGCGGGGCCCTCCATATAAGTTAATTGCCGCGCCGTTGATTTGAGCCAGATCGGACAGCCAGCATTGCGCCCGAATATTGAAACAATAAGCCCCTTTTTTTTTTAGCTTGCGGTCTCCGGCCTCAAGTCATGTGATGACAACAATAAGAGGGCTAAGGCCTTGGGGCTTCGGTCCGACATAATTTAAATAGCGGGTTTTAAACATTTGGACAATGTATTTTAGACGAAAATGGTAGAACCAAACGGGAGCATCGTGATTTTGAGCTAAAGGCAGAGGTCCGAAAGGTATTCAAAAAGGTGATAGACATGATAGACCAAAAATTCACATGCAGGAGGCAAATATGTACAACAAGATACAAGACAAAGACTTGGTCGAATCAATCCTTCAAATGTTGAAAAAAGAGGTGGTTTTAGGATGACCACAAACACCGGAACGCAATCACACATGCTGCGCTTCCCTAACTCTTCCAACCGGCAAGAAGCTAAAGGCTTCTGCTAGAGGAATTGTCCCTCACAAAAAAGGGAGACCTTCGACCTAAAAGAAGGGATGTATACTACCTGTGATGGTTTTACGATTACCAACAACTCTAGAATGCTTTGAAGCATTTCTTGGAACTCAACCAAAGCTGGCAAGAAGCTGAAGGCTGCTAAGCTGAAGGCTTCTGCTAGAGGAAGTGTTTCTCATATATGAAAGGGAGACCTTCGACCTAAAAGAAGGGAGGTCTACTACCTTGTGATGGTTTTAGGTTATCCACCAACCAAAGATGATGGTTTAAGGTTGTCCACCAACCGAAGGCATGCTCATGGGCATCTGTGTCTCTGGCTACATCTTTGAATCCGGAATGACGAATTGTGGTTCAGGCTCGCTTGAACTTCTAGCTACAACTCTAAACATGGAATGAGAGATTGTGGCTCAGGCTCGCTTGATCTGATGTCGAAGATTGTACATGACCACCATTTTCCCCCGCGTCGTGACATGGTGAGATGATGGCGAAAACTTGACCGCAAGTTTTCTCAATATCTCGTGGAGCAAGTTCTAACATGTGTCGTAAACATCTTCTTGGTCGGCCGATGCCCATTGCCAAGAAGCGATCCATCCAAGATGAATCTTTGTTCTTGCAGGAGGCTTGTGTCCGAAGCATATCTGTTCGAAGAATGGGTGTGTCGAATTGCTACGTTGCTTGCATGGATGAAGATCAAAATGCGTTGATCTTTCATATGACCAAATCGCTGCCAAATCCTGTTGGCATTTCAGATATGCTAGGAAGCAAGAGTTAAAAGATTCGGAACAATTGGCAGGTGAACTGTCATACAGGAATCCGACACTCTAAAATATGATGGGCTTGGTGTAGTCTAGAATATGAAAGGACACATCCTTGTCATATCCAAGACCAGTTCTGTGCTTGTTGTGGACAAGCTCTTCCCAAGTCTGATGATGGGCTTAGGAAGTGCATGCTCAGCTGCTGCATCTTCATGAAAATCTGCTCTAGTACAAGGAACTGAATGTGAATCATCTACAACTTTATCTTCTTTATTCTAATGAGATTCCTTCAAAATATTCTAAACAGAAACAGGTTCAAAATGGTGACTCTTTTGCTGAAGTTCGTCTTGCTGAAGCTGAGTTTCCAACTGCAAAAACTCAATCTTTTCTTGTGCATTTTGCAAACAACTTTGAATGTTACAAAGAGCATCCTTGCTCATTTTTATCATGTCATCAACATTGGAATGAATGAGGTTATTCAACAACACTAATGCCTCATTGATTTTGGCCATTTTTCAACAACTTAGGCTCAACAAATGAAAGGGTGTCGGCTTCAACCGAAAATGCACCCGTTTACAATGTGATGCAACAAGAAATACAAATGACTCAAAAGAATTTCCAACTATGGAAATCTCAAAGTACAAAATGTGCTCCTCAAATGATGGAGGGCAATCAACAATTTTTCAACAACTCAAGTACTGATTGCAACTATGAAGAAGCAATACAATGTCAACTCAATACAATATTTCTGCAAAAATGTGGAGCAAAAACAACTGTGCAAAAGGTCCTTTAAGGCAGCTGAAATTTCTCTTCAAAGAGTTGTTTTGCAATGATGGCAAACTTGTCTTCAAATGTCAATTCTTCAAAAAATCACCCTTATGTCAATGTCAATTTTCTCTATGTGTTCACTTCATTTTCTGATATGTCATTTTCTCTTCATTTCTGCTGTTCAAATTTTCTCTCTTTCCTCTCTCTCTCTCTGCTGTTTTTTTTTTTTTTTAATTAATTAAAAAAATGGGAATAATTAAAAGGGATGGGGGTAATTAAAAAAAATGAAGAGGGAAATTTATATGGGGGTGGGGAGGGAATATTAAAAAGAGGATTAATAAGATATGGGAAAAGGAAATTTTTAATAATAAAAAATTAAAAGGGAAAAGGGGAAATTAATTTAAAAAGGAGTTGAATATTAAAATGAGTGATTTAAAAAAGGGTCGAATAATTTATAGGAGAGAGGTATTATAGATTAAAAAATGGGAATGAAGGGGCCGATAGTGTTTGAAAGGCTGTATAATAATGGAGCGTAAGGTGAAAGGAGGAGAAAGCGTAAGGTGAAGGGGTGTGAAGAATGGAGGGAGGGACGTGAGTCAAGCGAATGGATAGAGCGTAGGTGAAGCGTTTTGGGTAGAGGGTAACGGGGTGAGGGAGCTCGAGTAAGATGCGATCGTAGAGTAGTGGGAGGGCCGGAAGGGCGGGTTGGGGAAGCAGTAAGGGGTTAAGAGAGTACGCAGAGGGAGGTGGGAAAGGGTTGTGCGAAGAGGAGAGGCCGTGGGATGAGCAGTTTAGGAGATGGGGCGGGTTGAGAGCTCGAGGGAGGGCGTAAGGCGGGTTGAGTGTCACTGCGTTGGTGAGTGTTGTAGGCTGTGAGGAGCAGTGGCGTAGGGAGCGAGTGGAATGAGGTAGGCGCAGGCCGTGAGGGGGATAGGGTAGCCGTAGGGTGCGTTTGCAGGCGGAGTGGGGAGTAGTAGGCCATAAGGCCAAGTTTAATGTTGACGGGGCTTGGTATGGGGGCAGCCGTACAGTAATGGGGAGCCGTAGATGCAGAGGGTGGAGTGATAAGGGGTCGATAGGGCTGTGAGGTAGTGGAAGTAGGGGCGGAGCTCTAAAATAAATAGTGGGGGGCAGAGCCCGTGGGGGAGAGTAACGAGTGTGGAAAAGTGCAGGTTGTAGCATGGGGATGGCAGAGTATGGATGGAGCGATAAGGGTTGCAGGAATTTTTTTTTTTTTTTTTTAATTTTTTTTTAAATTTTTTTTTTTTTTTATAACAGCAGAAAGCAGAGATGAGAGAAAGACTTTGCAGAATGGTAGTAGAATTTTTCTTTCAAATACATAGTAGAATTTTTTTTCTTCAAATGTATAGCAGAACAAATCCAGCAGCAGTAGAAAGTGCAGAAATGAGGGCAACTTCAAAATTTTACTCTTCAGAACAGCAGATTTTTCAAAATATACAACAATCTACTCCATTTCAGACTTTAACAAAATTCCGAAATCTTGAAACTTGCAGAGATTTTTTAATGAAAAACTCAGAAATTTTCACTTAAAAAACTCAGAAATCTTTGCCATTAAAAACCATAAATTTCTTCTCAATATAAATAGTATCCATCAGCGCTTCAAATTGCAGATTTTAATGAGCAGAAGTTGCAGAAAAAATGAGAATGAAAACCTTTAGATGGGCAGTGCTGCTCTTATTCAAAGTCAATTTCTGAATGTTGGGATTTAGAATGCTGCTCCTTCTCAAAACACTGCTGCTCTTCTCAAAAACTCCTCTAAATGGCGCAAAAATTTTTCGTAAAAAATTTGAGGCCGTAAAAATTTCAAAAATTTTGTAGATATGCACAGCTATAAACAAAAATGGCTCACTCAAATTGAGCAGTGGCCAAGACCGCCCGCTCTGATACTATGTTGAAGCACACATTATGGTAAGGGAGGAAGATAATGCACACACACAAGAGACTCAACACACAATGAAGGATAAGTGTGAGGCTTTCTTATTTTTCCATTATACATGATGTACATTTATAATACAATTGTGACTCTTGGTTTCACATTCCAAGGTCACTTGGACTCCATTGTGACTTTTCGCATTCCACACCTACCCATAGAGGATTAGGTGTTCCAACAAACTTCAACCAAAGGATTCCACCTCGGCGTGTACATCACTAACTATCACTAGATTGGTCTCTACCCAAGTTTTCCAGGGATCCAAAGCATTTGTTCCAACCAAGGCTCCAGGACTAGTAACTCAACCCATAGTTGTTGTCAAGCTCTAGAGAGTTATTCCAACCAAGGCTCTAGGACTAATAACTCAACACACCAAGGGCTCCATGAAATTTGTCCAACCAAGGCTCCAAGAACTAGTAACACAACCCACAACTAACAGAACATGAGAACCAACCAGAAAAACAAACAATGAATTTGAACCCACAACACCATGGCTATCGAGGAAATGGAAAGGCTAGGAAAAACCATTGTCAATCTAGGAAATACTCCATACCAATGACACATCATGACGAAGATACCACATGCATATGCCATGCATGCCAAAACTAGTGAGGAAAAAAAACATGCAACTTGGTACCTGTAAGGAAATTATTACACCAGTTTTTGGTCATCTAACCTGTCACTATTAGATGGACCGAAGTACACCATGTAAGACCAATTTTACCCTAATTAAAATTTCTTTCTCTATGAAAAATAACTTAGTAATCCTTATTTTATTAAGTTGTTTATGGTCTAAATAGGAAACCCCATCAGGAAATATTGAATAAATCCACATTTGTTTGATTTTCCTCAAGGAATAATTAGTTAAATGGTAGTTTAATTAATATTCCTAGTCATATTTAACCCAAAACAGGAAAATTAATTAGATAAATTATTATTTATCTTATTATTTTTTAGGAATAATTATGTAAACCTTATTTAAATAATATTCCTTATTAAATTCGACTAAATCATTTATAAATAATTGAATAAATAATTATTTATTTAATTATTACTCAATCACATCCTTAAAATAATAAATAAATCATTTATTTATTTATTATTTATAAATAAAGGGATTTGACCAAATTCAAATTCTTTTTCCCTCCAACAAATATAGTAAAATATTCCATAAAAGTTGGATCTAGATTTAGTTAATAATATTTTAATTATGCACCAATATCTAGACCAACTCAACATTTTGTTATAAATAGAAGGGTTTTTACATTCACTCACTACCTTTTGTTGCCTAAATATCACTCTGGATCTATAATTTTGGTCTGACTTTGATCCTCCATCATTTTCATATTTTGCTACCATTTTTCTTGTGAGCTCCCTTTGAGTTCCATTTTTTTCTGGGTTTTCTATACCATCAAGGGAGAGAGATCTTAGATCTGAAGTGCTGAGGACTTACAAGAACCCATCCCATTGAAGGGGAATGGTAACATCTTTCTATGTTCCCTTCCCAAGTGTCAAAAAATACAAAAAATCTTTAAAAATATTCTTGTCTTGTCTATTAGATGCATGGAGCAACTCTTGCTTTTATTTACTGCTTAATGTCTTTTACTGCATAGATCTATATTTTGTAGCATTTATCTTGGTCAACTAACTGCAGATATAAAGAAATTGGCAGCCATATTTGATGTTAGAGCTGTTTTTTATGCACAGCTAAAGTGGAATTCTTTCGTACGCTTGCGATTAGAATTCATCCTAACAACTGGCAACTCCACAAGGGTTAAGGATTACGACCTCTTTCGTTTTTCAGATCCCTGCATAACCAGCTACTTCAAACCCTAGGATTTTTCTTCAACTTCTTGTTTTCCTTTTCTTGATGTTGTTTTTAACCTATTAAACCCTAAAACATTAAAAATTCTAACTTCCGTGTGTTTTTGGACCTATTGCGTAGGTGACAGGCATCAACCGTAGCTGAGATGACAAATTTTTCTGAAACCTGCTCCCGAGAGTGCAAGTCACACTTTGTGGGCCAAAACCTATGACATAGACCTTCAGGGCACATAAAATAGCCCCAAACCTACAACCTATGTAGAAATCAGGTCAGAATCCACGACTTAAACATTTTGCAGGAATTTTTCTAAGATTTTTCTGGGTTTGTATGGGCCTAAGTTTAGAGTTGTATGACCTCTGTCTCTACCTGTTTTGGACCTATACTTGATCTGTTTTACTCATCAAAGTGGAACCTAGCCCCCTAGGGCTTCAGTACCCTCCACCTTTCTAGGAGGAGTTTTAGCTATAGCAAGTTGTCTGAAATTTCAGTGTGTTTAGACATTTTTTAGATCTGATCCCTTACCTTTAGATCCATTTCTAATTGGTTATTCATCCATCCAAAACACCTCTTTTCAGTTTTGTTTGTGTCTTCCTCTAGGGTCCCCTCCGCTTCCCTCCAGGTTGTAGCCTTTCTCCTCCCTATTATTTTTTGTTGTTTTTCTACACCTATTTCCAACAGATATGACCTCTAGATCATTGTCCCTCCCAAATTTAGATCTATTGTCTATTTTGGTGTGTTTTGACTAGATTTTTTCCCAAAAATAGACTAGTTTTTGAGAGGCCCGCCTCCTTGGGTTTAGATTAATGCATATTTAGCTGCTTATTTTCTGTTATATTCAGTTTCATTTACTGTTATCTGCAGATTTATTTAAAGTTATACAACACACTTTTTCTTTTTCTCTACAAACGTTTGGGTTTAAAAATTAAAATTAACACACTTAACACACACACCCTAAGTGAAGAAGAGCCTGGCTAACACTGCCAGGAAAAGACTATAACATTGTAATCAATTGATCCTACACCTCTCTACCCTTGTTTCGACATTGTAATCCTTTGATCTTGCACCTCCTTACCCTTGTTGGTCTCTCTTACCTTTGACCTGCGTTTTTTCTTTCATCATTGTGCGCCCAAGGCATTTATCCCAAAGACTTCTTGGCCTTCATCCTCAGTTTCTGTTAGGAAGACTTACTCCTCCGCGTAGGATTCGAGTTAGTCCTCCACCGAGTCTGCATTCCAACTCCTCTTCTGGTTCATTGGGTTCCCCTTCTAGTTCCATCCCCGGTTCTCCCCCTGTCACCTTCACCATGTCTAGTTCAGGATCTAACACTAGTGGTAGCCCTGGCCCTAATGCTGGGAATACTACTAGTGGGACGACAATAGGAACTATTCTGGCTGCTCCCTTGCTCCCCTATATGGCAAGGCTCATTCTTTCCGATTTTAACCAATTGATCAATGACCCTATATGCCATGATGCTGGTTGGCTTGTTGTGCCAACCAAGCTCCCTTCCGACATCCCCAAGTTTGAAGGTCTTGTTGGAGAAGATCCTACAAACCATGTTCAATCTTTCCACATGTGGTGTTCGTCTAAATCCATCAGAGATGACTCTGTCTATCTTCAGTTGTTCCAACATATGTTTACTAGAGAAGCTTATAAGTGGTATGTTGACTAGGCCTCCACCTCTCATACTACTTTTAGGACTCTTACCGAGGCATTTTTGTCTTATTTCTAGGTTCCCCTTTGTTATGACACTGGTACTGAACTTTTGACCTCTTTCCGTCAATCATCTGCAACCCACCTATCTGATCATGTCTAGGAATGGAGGAGAAGAAATAGCCTTTGTTAAGCCCCTATCTTCAAAGACCATTACAACAGGGACTGGTTCCTTAGATCCCTTTTTCCTCCTATAAGAAAATATGTCGCATTGCATTTCCCTCAGAGCGAAGAATCTTCTCTCTAGATTTTGTTAAAATATGACTTGATCTACGCATAGTTTGGTTATGTTTATACCTTCTTACCTGATCTCCCTAGACCTGGTGGTGCCAACACACCGAGGGCATCCCATGCCACCGACGGTATCATTGGAGCCCTTTCTCATCCAAGACCTAATCCCCAAGGGAATGCACCTAACACTACTAACTAGAAATAGGGCACTCAGCCCAAGTAGGACAGGCTTGTTTGCACGAACATGCATTGTTCTTATTGTGGTGTCTATGGTCATTACACTCATGATTGTCCTCTTTTACCAAAAATGTGTCAGATGTGGGAGACTCAAGTAGCATCGCGAGGATAGCAAGCCTCCCCTTCGGTTCCTCCCAATGCTGCACCTATCCAACCAGTTGTGTTTACCAATCCTTTCCCTTAGCAAGGATTTGTGGCTACCCAACCACCTAAAGGTTAGGCGGCCACTCAACCTCCTCCATCTGGTACCGACGATTACCATATTCTCATGATGAACTCTAACCAACCCATTACCATTGACCTCAACCTTCAGACTCAGTCCCGTCAGTACAACAAGCCTCTCTCTACGTCTGCCCCCAAGCCCCCTTCTTTAGGTTCTAAAAATCCTCTTTCAACAAAAAATGGTCCTTTACAGATCCCTCAGCCTAAGGCAGAGATTCATACCAAGATCCCCAAGGGACCATTATGCCAAAATGCTTCTTCTAGAAAATTTTCCTACTCATATAGTATAGTAAATGATTTTGTGAAATCTCCTACTACCATCTCAACGCTAGAATTCCTCCAGTCGTGCCCTTCATAATGAAAAGCTCTACTAGCTTCTATGGGCATTGTATATCCTTCAAATGATCATTTGATCGTCTTCGATGTTGACCGGTCAAAACATCCCCCCCTTCCTGCATCTGTCACCTTCCAAATCACCATCAAGATCTGGAATGCCAACATCTCCCGATGTATCATTGATGAGGAGGCATCCACTTGTGCGATGTCCGCTTTAGTTTGGAAGCAACTTGGATCACCTGAGTTGGCCCCATCCACTATCACCCTCCAAGCGTGAGATGGCCACTCTTCCAAGCCCTATTTGCATTAACATAGAATTCATTGATGTCCCCTTAGATTAAAACATTCTATTGGGTTGTAGCTACACCTATGAGATGTATGTTGTACCATCTATGGTTCACCACAAAATGTCCTTTCCCCATAATGGAAATATAGTCACCATTTACTAGTTGACATATTACGAACCGAAGTCCCAGACCTCCCCTGAGTCCATCATATCTTCGGTGGCAAATTAGTAAACCATCGAACATTTGAGTAGTGTATCACCCAGAGTCTACAAAGACTCCTCTTTTCTAGGGTCCTTCCCTGGTCTTCCTGCTCCTGTCTCTGATCCCATGTAATATCCCAAAATGGGATCTTCTAACAAGGCATGACTGGAAAATGCATTTTCCAGGAATGGTTGCTACAGGATTTGAAACCAAGACCTGGATCCCTTAGATAATTGTATCTAAGACCGAAATCCAAGAGGAGGCTCAAAGGAAATCCCTCTAGGTGGGTTAAACAAGTCTCCCACACCTAGTTGTCTTTAGAAAGTGCCCGATGAAGGGGCTACAACAATGCATGAACATACCATAGAATAAAAACATTATTTCAATAGCCCAGAACACATGAAGATCTGAATAGCCAACAAATTTATCATATAGTAGCAAATGGATACAATCCCTTGAGGAAAGAATCATTCAAGAAAAGCAATACAAGCCTCAATAGATCATGTACATACAATGTGAAATACACTACTACATAGATAATGCCCTAGGCTATAACTGTGAAGTTTATAGGAGACACTGCAACATTCTAAATAAAAATATCAGGCTCAAGAAATGTGAGGGAGAAATCTCTCAACCCCTGGAAACAATAGTACAACAATCCTTGGAAGGATTGACTGAAATATATATACAAATGGAAAATCTGCAGAAATGTCGGAGTTGCAGGGTAGCAACTACAACTCAAAACTAGAATGAATGGAGATGGCTGAATGAGATGTCTAATCTGAATCAAACCTCCTACAATGGATCTCTCGAGTGCAAGGCTGATCCTAGCACAGAAGATCTCACCTTTCGAGATAGTGGTGCAAACCCCCACTGCATATACACACTAAAATAACACAGTCAAGGAGAGGGACTGCACTGTAATAGATGGGAGATGCTTGGCCTGATGCCAATATATGAAAATCAGCTACGAAACCTTCCTCACTAACCTTCCTGAGGAAAAGAAGCTCCCTCCTCTGAAATATGAGCCAAGGCACCGCAACACCCTGCAACACAACATTATACTTCAGCAGAAATAATGTTGTGACTGAAGGAGGTGGCTTTGGCCTTGAACCTAGATGCGGAGAAATGAAGTGCAATCCTTCAAGAGGCCTCTCAATAAGGAGAAGGAATCCTAAACAGGAATCCCTCGTGCTAAACATCACTACAACTCTACTAAACAGCCTAAGAATGCAAAGAGTCTACAAGACCAAAATCAGATACTCAAACATGTTTCTCTATGGCTTCCTCTTCCTCCTTTTATGCAAGTGAATGCCTCTGTGCCCTGGACCCCACACACTAGGGTTTCTTTCACAAGTGATCTTCATCCCTCTCAAACTGTGCTATCTTCCCAACCAATCCACACCCTCTTAGGCAGCGTTGTTGACTTGATCAAACTTGACCTTGTCCTCATGCATTTGCCCCTTTTCACACTGGAAGGTGAAAAATAAATCTACTCCATTGATCCCTTTCACACTATGAGGGATTTTATTCCTACTCATGGGTATCCTCACCCATTTTATGCACCTCCTAGATGATGTGAGCAAAATCAATGTTCCAATTAGCTTCATGCTAATTTTGGAACATTACAGTCCTCCCCTCTCAAAGATTTCTTGTCCTCAAGCAAGTGCAAGGATAGATTGAGTTATTTCTCCTCCTCTAGCTTTAGCATCCATGTATGATGATCTCCTCCAAGTAAAGAGATGTTATCTCACCAATCAAGTCTCCACATGGCTCCTCCTCAGTATGCAAGTAAGCTATCAAGCCATCATCATGTAAAGATAAAATACTCAAGAGGACAACAAAGTGATGTCTAGAGGTCCCTTTGAGGAATGGGATCTGAAATCTAATGGGAACTATCTCTCCCATATGGATCCTCCATCCCCAAGCTATTATCCATGAAAAATGAGTCACTTCCCAACTATTCAACTCCTGAAAATTGTCCTCCACCTTTGGCTCCGATAAAGTAGGTGGGATGAAAATATGCATATGGTAGACAAGGTAGCCTACCCACACTATCCATCTCTCCACTTGTGATAAGTGTAGAGTGTTGGCTGATCTTGGGCTGCAATAATTTTTCCCTCAAGTGGCAATATGAGGACTAGATCTCCAAAGATCTCTCCTCCAACGCTGCAAATCAAGCTGGCCCAAGCCATTCCATATATGATGAGTTGGAAGTCACCATCATATGGAGTCCATTCAATCCTATGGCCCTCCTCATAAAGAGACAATTGTGTTGCTGTGGTGGCCATATCATCTCCCATGCTCTGCTTAGAACATGTACTACAAAAAATATGGAGATCTTCTCTCCCAAAGGACACATCCATCCAATGTGTCTCTCTCCCAAACATGCTCCTCATAAAAACAAAGACAATAGAACCATAGGGAGCAAAAATGAGAATCATGCTTGCTGCCATGTGTAACAAGTGAGAAGTACAATGGTCCCTCAAATTTAGCCAATGCAGCTTGACCCTCAACTGCAATAGAGACTGATAAAATGTGTGGCTTCTCAACCACTCGCCTGCTACCCCAATCTCCTCATAAGTATGGAGGAGGTGAATGATACATGGTGTAAATTGAGTATGTCCTCCATAGTATACCTCTTCCCTAAATCCTCCTAGGGAATGGCCATCAATCATGCTTATGGCCTCAAGTAGACCATGAAGCCTAAAAGAAAGAATGCTCCTCCTTGGAGCAACATCCTGCACATATATGGTTAAGGGATATATACATAAATTATATAAATAATCATGTAAACAATGAACACCCTTACCACATGTTCTTCTCATACAAAGGGAGTGGCTCATAAATGAGTCTCCTCTCATCCTCAAAGAGAAAAGAGGTGGTTGTGCTAACTCTTCCAAAGAGTTATGTCTCTTCTCCTCGAGCCTACCCAAAACTCCCAATGCTGTATCAAGCTCTCCCAAGGTCCCCACTCCTTTGAAATCACTAAGTGGTGCCTCAACTGGTGAAGCATCCATCCTCCTTTGCTGATCCAGTGGTCTCCTTGGCAAAATGACTCCATGCAAAGAGACATCATCATTAAAAGATGACTGCATATATGAATGGAAAAATCTACCCATGCCCTTATTGCGCAATCCAGTCTTCTTCTTGGGTGCATCAACCTCCTTAAGTGGATAAGGGTGTGTACATCTCATCTCATGATGCTGGTTATCCTCCCTACCTTCTCCTTGTGTCTCCATGGTTCCACACCTCCTCAATAATGGCACATGAGTTGTGCCTTGATCTCCACACATGAGATCTTGGGGACTTCCTTTCAAAGATGCAAGAATCGCTCTACTTGGAGCAAGAGCTCCTCCTTCCTCTGCATGAGGCACTAGATAATCTCTAGATGAGACAACATTGTTGCCCTCAATCTCTGCAACATGAATGGGAAACCTCCAAATGATTGGATCCCTCTTTGAAAAAGAGATCTCCATGCTTCCTTGCTCAACGATGTGAGATGAAAGTCTTTCTTCCAGCAAGGTATGGTGCAATTTTTCAGGCTCCTCCATGGTTTTCCGAAGTTTTATTGCATTTTCATGCAAGAATTTTTTTTCAGTTTCTTTGTTTAGCTCCACCATGTGTGTCTCATGAATCCTTCTACCAAACCTTCTCATTAATGCCTTAGTGAAACTTGCATAATATGTAGTGTTTAAATTTCTTAAATAAAAGGATTCAAAGATCCACCAAGCATAGGCCTTACCTCTCATATGCAGCGCTGCAACTTTGATGGCTTCATATTTATGAATTTGGTGCTGCTGCCAGAAGGTATCTAACTCCTCCGCCCAAACTTTGGCTGAACATGTAGGCGACCCTTCAAAGGTAGATAGAAGAAATCTATTCTGCTGCTCTCTTCCCTTCACCTTGATCTTGCAAAACTCTAAAAAACTAAGATGATCTCGGAATTTCTGAGTTTGAGATTCATACTCCTTCAGGAAATCACTAAGAATTTCCCTCCTAGCAATCTCTTCTCCTCTTTCCATCTCTCTCCTGGCAATCCTAGGCATGTGATTGCGCTGTGTATTAGGGTGTGTGGCTGCTTGCTCACACTCCTCATATGAAAATCTAGAGTTTGCTTTAGATTCAAACTCTTTTAGAGATTCTTCATACATCTCCCTCCTTATTTTCTTGAAATATTCATGAATTTTTTGTACAGATTTAGGAAGAACCTTTGTCAACTTATACCCTTTTTCTCCTCCAGAAGATGGAGTCTTTTTCCTGCTCATCTCTCTGTCTCCTTCTCGATGACAATAGGAAGTGTAGGGTCCTTCCTCTTATATCTTCTTATCCTCCTTGGGGAGGTTCTTCATGGATCTGAAATATAATGAGATAAAGCCCATCCTCTCCTTTGGCTAAGACTCACAGGCTAAGCCAAGATTGTAGCTCTGATACCACTACAATATCCCAAAATGGGATCTGCTAGCAAGGCATGACTGGAAAACGCATTTTCTAGGAATGGCTGCTATAGGATTTGAAACCAAGACCTAGATCCCATAGATCAATCTATCTAAGACCGAAATCCAAGAGGAGGCTCAAAGGAAATCCCTCTAGGTGGGTTAAACAGGTCTCCCACACCTAGTTGTCTTCAGAAAGTGCCTGATGAAGGGGCTATAACAATGCATGAACATACCATGGAATAACAACGCTATTTAAATAACCCAGAACACATGAAGATCTGAATAGCCAAAAAACGTATCATATAGAAGAAAATGGATACAATCCCTTGGGGAAAGAGTCACTCAAGCAAAGCAATACAAGCCTCAATAGATCATGTACATATAATGTGAAATACACTGCTTCATAGAGAATGCCCTAGGCTATAACTGCATAGTTTATAGGAGACACTACAACATGCTGAATAACAATATTAGGATCAAGAAATGTGGGGGAGCAAGCTCTCAACCCCTAGAAACAATAGTACAACAATCCTTGGAAGGATTGATTGAAATATATATACAAATGGAAAATATGTAGAAATGCCGGAGTTGCAGGGTAGTAGCTGCAACTCAAAACTGGAATGAATGGAGATGGCTGAATAAGATTTCCAATCTAAGGTAAACCTCCTCCAATGGATCTCCAAAGTGCAAGGCTGATCCTAGCACTAAAGATATCACCCTCCAAGATAGTGGTGCAACTACCCTACCATGCGTATTACATTAATCAAATAACGTAGCTCGAGAGAGGGACTATGTAATATATGGGAGATGCTTGGCCTGATGCTAAGATATGAAAATCAGATCTGAAACCTTCCTCTCTAACCTTCCCAAGGAATAGAAAATCCCTCCTTTGAAATATGAGCCAAGAATGGTGTTGTGGAACCCTCCACTGCAACACCCTGCAACACAACGTTATACTTCAGCAGAAATAACGCTGTGACTAAAGGAGGTGGCTTTGACCTTGAGCCCAGATGTGGAGAAATGAAGTGCAATCCTTCAAGAGGCCTCTCAAGAAGGAGAAGGAATCCTAAATAGGAATCCCTTGTGCTAAACAGCACTGCAAATCTACTAAACAGCCCGAGAATGCAAAGAGTCTACAAGACCAAAATCAAATACTCAAACATGTTTCTCTATGGCTGCCTCTTCCTCCTTTTATGCAAGTGAATGCCTCTTTGCCCTGGACCCCACACATTAGGGTTTCTTTCACAAGTGAGATTCCTCCCTCTCAAACTGCGCTATCCTCCCAAGCAATCCACACCCTCTTAGGCAGCGTTGCTGACTTGGTCAAACTTGACCTTGTCCTCATGGATTTTCCCCTTTTCACACTAGAAGCTGCAAAATAAAGCTACTCCATTGATCCCTTTCACACTATTAGGGATTTTATTCCTACTCATGGGTCTCCTCACCCATTTTATTCACCTCCTAGATGATGTGAGAAAAATCAATGTTCCAATTAGCTTCATGCTAATTTTGGAACATTACATCCCAGCTCGTCAAATTTTTTCATGATGAAATCATCTCGGGCCTCCCTCAAGCGGCCTACATCGGCTAGTCAACAACCCTGCCCTTCGCAACCTGCTCCTAGCACTTCAACTTAGACTTCTGGACCCCCCCTCCTAGCCCTGCATCTACAGCGGGTATCTCTGAGCCTCTCTACCCTCTCGACATAGTTTCTCCTGGCCTTAATGATCTAGGAGCTATCCCACCTATCCATTACCCCTCCAGTCAGATATTGTTTGTAGCTCCCCTTCCTGGAGTGTTTTCTGTACCTTTTATGGCTACCTTATCCCTTCCTAACCCGACCCTGGGGATCCCCTTCTGGTACATCGATCCCCTAGCTGCTACCCTGCCTGGTCAACCCAAACCTTATCTTGCTTTGACCCCTATCCAACCAGTCCCCATGACCCCTCCCTCTGCTACCGTGCCTCAGCCACCTCAACAGGAACCTCCTCCTATTGCAACAGCTTCGAGTAAAGGCGGAAAAGCTCATAAGAAGACACCTAAGGACAAGGCTGCCCTGACTGACCCTTCTCCTTCTCAGCCTCCAAAGTGTACCCCCCCATGTGATTTGTGTGATGTTGTCGGTCATGCCACCCATCATTGTCCTGAATTGTCTTGTATGAAGCCCATGGTTAATGTTACGTTCCCTGAGTCTATAGTCCCTGAAACCTATGTTTCTTCCTCGACTGCAGCCAGGAACCCTAAAAATATTCACACCAACCAACCTTGTGCTTTGTGTGATCTCCATGGCCATTATACCCACTGTTGTCCTCTCCTCACACGTTATCATACATATTTTGAGGTAGTTCGGGAGTACGAGATTGAATAGATTCAATATGCCTCTCCCATCCTTGCATAGTATGCTTCGTGCCAACTTTAGGATTTACCGACTCCCATTAACATTACCCCTCCTGATGTTGAGATGATGGAGCCTTTGGCCACCATCCTCTACCTATCATCATTCATGAGATCCACAGTGGAAGCTCCCTCTGAGACTTCTGCTTCTGTTTCGCTTGACCTCCCTTTAGCGATCACCCTAGGCTCAACATCAATGGATCCCTTATCTTCTTGTTCTTCTATCACCCCCCCGTGATGATGCGCATGTGAACCTTTCTTCTCATGATGATGAGTCAGGTAGCTTCATCGTGTTATGTGGTCTCTCTTCCTCCAGTCACCCCATCTCCTCCTGTGATGATGACATCATGGAAGCCTTTTCCACCCCTGACTTCATCTTTCCCGCCCATAAGTAGAATGGCACCATCTGTGTCTATGGTGACTTTTGTGACTTGAGCACAAGTTGCCCCCAAGGTAGCTCCCACATACCACCTACTCGTCGGTGTGCGGGTGGTAGACATCCTACCCAGAGCACTCCCTTTAGCAGTGTTTGCTTGATTTCTACCTTGCGCTCAGGTTTCCATCATTTTTCATCATCCTCTTATATGTTGTCTTGTGGCACCTTTCAGATGGACCCCCTGTCCACACCTTATATCAGTTATGTCGATTTTTCAAGTGGCTACTCTTGGAATCTAGCCTCGGCAAGTTGGGCCATCTTTACCCCCTTACATTCGCTTGTTCTCTCGAGCGGTGTATGCATTGGTACTACCACAAATAACCAAGCAAAATATGATGCAGTGCGAGGTTTATTAGCCAATGCGCTTTCCCATCACATCCTCCACCTTCATGTTCATTTAGATTCACCAGTTCTTGTCATGCAATTGAATGGTGTCTATCGTGTGCACAATCCTATCCTTTTTAGAAAATATTTACGAGTGAAACTTTTGATGTGTGAATTTGAAATCATTACATTCATTCATGCACTTAGCACATGCATTTAACACAAGAAAATAACATAAAACCAGAAAAACTATGCATATCCATAATATGTGTCATGTAACATGTTTTAGAGTCCATTAACTCTGATACATATGACATGCCAATAGCATGTTACAAAAGCTTAAAAATGGGGGCACCACATGCCCCTACACCTAGAGGATCTCGAGCCAATGGCTCTACTCCTGCAGCTCATAGATCGCACATCCCCTTTCTGGCCATTGCCATACGCCGCATCACCCCTCGCCACTCCGAGGGTAGACCAATACATGGCTCTATGTACTGGTCATCCAAGTCCTGCCCACCACGCTCTGAAACATCGGTCATAAGCCTCTAACATCTATGATGGATATCCTCTAGGAGGGCCCCTGCATCCTCATTTTGTGGTGCTCTTGATCCATTGGATCCTGCAGTTTCTAATACTGTAGGTCATCCCATATACCCAGTCGATTTTACTAGTGCTATATCTGTATACCAAAAGTGAAAGAATCAGTACCATATGCAATATTCTGAAATTTTAAAATGCACACAAAATATTAGAAACTTATCACATACCATCGGGCCCCCATACTCGACCAAGCGACAGTGTCAAGTCTGGGTCCCCACGATAACTCATCCCACTATAGCAATAGTCGTCTATTTATAGTGGCATATGATCCCAATGAGCAAAGAACTCGGGTCAGAACATCTGCTCGACTGCCCCACCTCCCCCTGTGCATAGTAGCCGCCCCCATTGGCATATCTTGGGCTCCCTTGGGCCCCCATCCTAGATCTGTATGCAAGGTCGAAGTGTCAGGATCTTCTCAAAGAAGAGCGAGCACAACACTGTGCCATATGCACAATCGTGGTTCACTTGCCGCTTGCATAGTGACAACTGTTGTTTCAATGACAACAACATCATCTAGGCCCACCCATAGTAGGTCCCACTCAATACACTCTCAACAAGCATCATATAACCCCTAGTGATGTGGTAGAGTGCCTGGTTGCCCAGGATCCGCAACACTGTTGTGGGCACATCACGGGTCTTTAACCTCTCTAGATCCCCAATCGGTATCTGTGTCCCCTTAACATGGAGACCTAGTCAACAATGGCGATCTACAAACTCCATGATGTTCCACCCTCACGGTAATAGTAGTTGCATATTCCCTACCATCCCAAGTGGTAGGAGACCAGTAAGAAAATATATATCCTTGATCGTCAAATTGATCCAGTGCCCCTGTGCTATAAAGACCTCATGGTCCGAATCCCAACAATCCGGGCCAATAAGGGCTCCCCAGCTCTCATCAAAGGGTTCTCCATAAACTTTAGAACCCAAAACTTGGCCAATGCACTACAGACACCATGATCCTCTTGGATCTCTAACCGTAATGTGTCCAAGTCTCTCTCTCTCCAATTGATCTGCAATTTTGCCATATCTACACAAAACCATCATATTTGTCAGTGTACAGAAAGGAAATACTACATTCAAACATAAAAACCCAGCTCTCAGCCAAAAAATAGCACAAAAATACCCCTCTCTATCAAGTCGCACTTTTCAGGCAATATCCTGCGACAGGTTGCAGTTTTCTGCCCAAAACTTGCTACCTAGGTCGCAGATATTGCCCCAAAAAGTGTGACCTAGCCATGAAGAGGAGCAGGGATCTATTCTTGATCTCTGGCCACCTAAACTAAACTTTCAATCCACTGAAATGAAAGAGTAGGGTTAGGCCTCTTACCTGCAACTGACGGATCTTGATTCCAACGCTCGATTTTTCTGCTACGATCGTCGCAAGATTTAGGGCCTTCTCTCCTCTCCACATTCACCATACTTACACTTGCAAATGACTGAATTTGGAGGGAAAATGCCTTATTAAAAGAGAAACCCCAGATTTTTCTTTCATCTACTGCGGCCAAACCATAGCTCAGTTTGACAAACTGTCTGTACCATTAGAAAGCTCTCATCGAGCCCTCAAATGGGTATCTGTTAGTTTTTGTGATTTGATACTTCACCAGGACACATTATTCCAAGAAGGGTCACTTCACCACTCCTCAAAATAAAATTTCTTCAGGAATGCCCTATATAAAGCTTCTAAATCAGCAATACTGTTCGGGGTAAGAGCCCTAAACCAAGTTCTAACTTCTCCAGTAAGACTCTGTACGAAAATTCTCATACGGATATTATCAGTATCAATTTCATAAAACTCAAAGTAATCTGTCATCCTTTTGGTGTGTTGTTGAGCTGTGTAGGTACCTGATCCGTCAAAAGGTGTGATCTTACTTTGGTAGTCCTGAGGTAAAGCTGGAGGATTGGCTGGTAACTGTAAAGGGGCATATCGATTGGCCATTGGAAGATAAAGTGGAGTGAAAGGAGTTGATGGTCTAACAGGAGGAGATGGAGGTCTGACAGGAGGAGATGGAGGTCTGACAGGTGTTTGAAAAGTTTGAGGAAAAGTGACTGAGCTTGGGGATGCTTCAGTAATCACAGAAATGTTTGAGCTTTCTTCAAAGGTTTGCTCAGACTGAATGGAGTTATGCAATTCTCTATCAAGATGATGTGAAACAAATCTGTATTGCAAATCCTCAAAGAACAAAGGATCTGGAACTAATCTAGATAATTCAGTCTCAGAAAAATTTACAAACAAAGATGTTTCAAATCGTGCATCAAAAGGAATGTCATCAATATAAATAATTTTCACAGGACAAGATGCAGATCTAGAAAGTGGTCTAGAACTTCCTGTACTCTCTTGACTTCCTCTTTCAGAACTTTCTTGACTTCCTTGTCTTCTAAGAATCCTAGGAATCAGATTAGGATTTTCAAATATTGGTGGTGGATTGGGGTCAGGGTTTGACCTAGTATGTCGAATCCTTTCTGAAGCCAGTTTTCTTAGACTATGTGTTTTTAAGATTTTTGGGTTTTAATTGAAAAACAAATACAACTTCTACAAATTCTTTAAGAAATAATGATATGTGATTAAGATTTCCTCAAAGATCTGTTTAAACTAGAGAATCTGATTGAAAAATTTGAAACTAAGATTCAAAATATAGGCTAAATCAGAGATAGACTGAAGCAGCTTTTATTTACTTTTGCAATTGCAGAGCAAAAGCAATTTCAAAGGCTACCTGGCTGATCTTCAGACTCTGTCTATAGCTTATATTTGAACAATACTAACAAGTAAAATGATTCAGATCCCCAATGGAGTCGCCACTATGTTATCACTCAGGTTTTCCTAGAAGTTGTGTAAGAGGAAAGTATACCCGAGGTAACCACAAACCAACCTTTTAGATGCAGAATCTAGCAAATCTGCATCCAGAGAGGGCTCTCTCTTTATGATTTATCTTTGTTCTTGGAAGGTTTTAGGCTAGTTATAGATTCAAGAGTTTGTTTTGGGAAAATGGTGGAATCCAAAAACTAAGGGCAAGGTTGAGAGCTTTCAGTCCATTGGGCTATGGAGTCAAAGGATGGCTTTACTGGATTTCTATTCTAAGCACAAGATGGTATTACAGGGCAAGATAGCTAGACAGAGAACAATCCTTAAAATTTAAAGTGGATGGGATGATCTTGAAGGGGTGAAAGGCAGCTAAGAATCTTTCACCATGTTCAAGAGAAAGAAATGAAATGACTACAAACAAAGAGCAATGAAGGATTCTTTATTATAGTAATCAAAAATGTTTAAATTAGCAAAGCAGGAGCATTTAAGAATTCATGCCTATAGCTAATTTAGAAGAAAACATTAAGAACAATCACATTTGAAAACAGAGTACAATTAAGCATATTCTGTTTCAATCCTTTATGTAAATTATTCAGAAATGGATATGATGGTATTATAAACTAATATAAAATTTCAGACAAAGGGTAGAAACACTTATTGAACTGTAGTCCAACACATGAATCCTGCAACAAGTCCAGTGCTTCAAATCGTCATCCAGTAAGCCACAAGTAAATTTCTCCAAAAAGATTTTATTCCGAAAATATCAATGTTACAACAGAGTAATAGAATCCACCCTCAACACTCTCTTTGAGGTTTTATTTATACACAAAATAATCTAAAACAATCTTACACTAACTTAGCCAATAATCTAGGCTGACTTAAAGCGTATTTTACAAACAAACAAGAGACAAACGGTCTCGTGGATAGAATAATGTGCAACTGCCGATGTGTTGTTCCTTTTTCCGTGGATGTGCTGGAGGTAATGTGCTAAAATAGAGTTCTGTGCTGTCCTTTGCAGTATTTCTTTGGCTTGTTGAACACTCTTTATTCTCACGGATACTCTTTAACCTTTTCATCTGATACTCTTTCATCTGTTTTCCTGTTTTTACCATTTACTTGATAGTAAAGATAAATGCTCATCCTGAAAGCAACTCTCATAGAATCTCCAACATTTCATGCCACCATTGATCATCTGGTATCATAGTTCTTCTAAGCTTCCTTAAAGTTTCATCTGCTTCAGTAAGTTTATAAAAAGTGGGATCATTCGGAAATAGATACTTTATTTCATGCTCCAGATGAAATAAATTCCTCACTTTATCATAAATACTTTTCCCAGTTGGTAATGTTGATTCTGATGAGCTAGTAGAACCTACAGCTGTATTTTTAGCATGAGCTTTTATTCTCTTCTCATAGGTTTCCAAGTCTACTATTTGATCTTCTGTGAGCATGGGACTTGGTAACCCACTATCCAACAAAGCTTGAAATTTCTCTCTGAAATTGTTGATGTCAACCAAAATGTCTGTACACTTTCTTTCTAAATTTTGCATGAAAGTCCTCTTGGTGAAAACTCTCTTTGCTTCCAAAACTGCACCTGTCCTGTCATCAATTCCTAACAATGCAAGCTTTTGTTTTGTTCTGGAATTCAAAAATTGAATGAGCTGCTGGGCCTGCTCGGGCCTGCCTCTTAATTCATGTCTGGTTCTATTTATTTCTTCTTGTGCTATCTTGACTAACTCATTTTGCTCAAAAATAGCTTGAATAGAGGGCCAAATACCCCTTATTAATTCAATGATGTTATCCCAAAGAATATCATTTATTTCGCAGCTGTCTTTTTAGAGGTGTCATATTTTTCCTCCAATTTTGCCAATTGCAATTTTGTTTCTTGGAGTTCTGTGACCCTTAGCTGCAAACTCTCCATTTGTTTTATTAAGTCCTCAGAACTCAAGCCAGTATTCACCTGAGCTGGTTGTTCCTGCTGCCCTGTGGTTGTAGTACCTGTTGTTGAAGTCTGTTTGATAATTTCCTGTTCCTGCAATGCTTTTTCCAACTCTTTCTCTGTTTCATTTAGTTGCTCTGTCATGTTTAGGAGAAACTCCATCATTTCTTCCTGTGAATTCCCTTTCATAACTTCTTGGGTCTGAGGGTGCCTAGAGGCTGGTAGTTTTAGCTTTTTTCTGAGTGCAGCTATATCATCCTCTTTCTTTTTTACCAATGCCTCAATACCTTTAATGTCTTTGGGATTGTGACCCAAACCAATGATTATCTCTTCTAGAGACTTTATTCTATTATCCTTGGCCTGTGAGGAGGCCTTCTCAATCTTCAATTGTGCAGTAGTGTTATTCAAGGAATCTTGAAGCGTTAAAGCTGCCATGGCTTTGTTGGTGAGAGTAGAATAAATCATTTCCCCTGTTTGTCTATGAAGCTCTATCTGATCCAGGGGATGGATATCCTTTGCTAAAATTTCAAAATTTGATCTGATGTAATCTGCTGCTGAAGTTGGCTTTGGCACCTTTTCTTTGAAGTGGCTCATCAGCATTTTACCTTGTGAAAGATCAAATGCTGACATTAACCTTTCTTGATTGTGAGGAGCCATCTTCATATACTGATCATATACCTTCATTTTCAATGGATCATTCTTTGTTTTGATATTAATGAAGGTTCTTTTAATGTCTCCAGTATCTGTCTTTGGCGGTCTGAAAGAAGATACTTCAGTGCTTAATTGTTTTTGCAAGGCTTTCCCTTTCTGGCTTATGGTTGTTTCACTTGCTATGCCAGTTTGCTGACTATCTTCTCTACCATCATCGAATACTTCATCTATAATTTCTACCTCTGGAGGTGGATCTGATTTGTGTTTCTTAGTTTGATAAACCTGTGAGGCTCCTTTTGAAGGAGTGGTATCTGGAGCCAGCCTTTTCTTCCCTATTTCTACATTTAATGGAGTTTGCATTTCTGGAACTTGGATGTGTATTGCTGGTGTGGGAGAAGCCTGAGATGGTTCTGGTGCTTTGGAACTCTGTGGTTTTTCTGCCATGACCAAGGTTTCAATGACCTGAATTACAAGTTCTTTTCCTTTACCCTTGGGTTCTGCTGCTACTGATGGACTGTCTTCCTGTAATGCTTGCTGTAGAGTGGCTGCTGAAGATGTGCCAATGTAGGGTACCTGCATTTGATTATACGTTTCTAGGTCAAAGTTCTTCTCAACATCTTTCATAATTTTATTCAATTTGTCAGCTCCACTTTCCTCTTCAACAAGTGTTCCTTTAACCCATTCATCTTGATTTGCATATTGTTCTAAATCAGGAATCCTGTGATGTACATAAGGAGATGACTTATTCTTTAATCTTTTTTCACAAATGAAACCAAAGGGGTCATAAGGGACCCAACGAAAGGATGTCTGGAACTTCTTATCTAATAGATTTTCTGCTTCTCTCTCAGCTTCTCTAGAATTGCAGATGAAAGGACCTAATTGGCTTTTGATCCTTAACTGAGCTTTCTTCTTTACATTACAGAAATGGATCACATCTGAATTGTTCATCTGCCTAAAGTATTCCAAGGCAAAAATTCTCATTGGCACATATCTGGGTAACTTGAATGGATGTAATTCACATCCATAAATCCTGATAACTGTATGGTTTTGGTACAAGTACCAATCCCCAACTTTATAACTCTTTGACAATTGCAAGGTCTTTCTAATTTCAGTACTGAGTCTGGGGGGAGAAATTCCTGTTAACAAAGTTGTAGCAGGATGTACAAACTGATCAATGAATTCTGAATAGGAGTAAGGAGAATCAGAGGAAAAATGAATGATGGGGGACCAAAAAATGACAGACCTGGGATTACCCTTAGCATCAAGTTTCTGAACAGGGAAAGGGAACCTGTCTGACTGATAATAGATCATGAGATGATAGATGACTGAGGAGTACTTAAAAACTTTTTCAGTATCTAGCCTTAAAAATTGATCATGGATCTTGTTGGCAATGAAGGAAGCATAATCATATTTAATCTCAGGAGGCTGCCCAGGAGTAAAGATGGATAGCAAAGCCAAATTTATCTCATCTACATATTCACTGGTGTTGAATCCTAAGACAAAGGATATTATATTTACAACGAGCCTTCCCAATGTATTGAAATAGTAAAAACCATAGGGGGGAGCCCCTTTTGGCTGATGCTCAGGTAACATGAAATACTGACACATGGCTTTTAACTTCTCTGGGGTTAACTGTCTGGTTTTCTCAATCAATCCTTCCATGGATAATGGTGCTAATTCTTGCTCTGGCTCAAAGTGTAACATAGCATTGATAGCCTGAGGTGTGATGGGAAATAGAACACTTTGATCAGGAGCTAATACAGCTCTCTGTGCGGGATCATAGTTTGCATGACAGTAATGAATGATTTCGGGGAAAATGAGGACCGAAGGAATAAGATACCTTGGGAGATTGGATTCCCACAACCCTATAAGATCTTGCCCCTTTGAGTGTTCGTCTCTGCAGCGACAGAAGCTCAAACGGGGACTTTCATCAAAATGCAGGTCTTTTATTTGGAAATATTCATCTATCAGAGGTAAATAGTCCAAATCACGGTGAGGAGCATTCAATGGAGTGATATTTAGAGCTGCTGGGACCTCCATTTTGGTTCTTGTGGATTCAAAATGGAGGTTTTCGTTTTTCCTTACAGACCGGACGGGATATCTGAAATGGAGGAAATTGGAACAATTTGCAGGTTTGGGGGGCAATTTCATAGGTTTAAAATCTTCAGGGAGGACTCAGCGATGATTTTTAACCACTTTTTTAGCGAAAAAAACAAAGGAAACTGAGTTTTACGTGCAGTCGGGGCGTAAAGGATAAATACCTGTTTTTAGACGGAAAATGGTTCTCAAACAGGTAACAGGCAATGGCGGAATTGTTCTTCAGCACAGGCGTAGCGGAATTTTGGGGCGAAATGGTCAATTACAGCGGAAATTTTGAAAATCGCAGTGGGAGCAACGTTCTTCTCAGAATAATGAAAATGACTAAAAAAACACGAAAAATGGCTTTATTCGCAAGTTAAAGGTTTTTTTGTTTTTTCGAGGTGATGACGTCATCAAAGTACGGGGTGACGTAAGCCGGCAGTAAGCGGTAAGCGGTAAATGGTACTCCCGCACCGCTTTTGGTCGAGGACGGTTTTCAACGGAGGGGCAGCGATTCCACAGGTTTCTTGCCACGTGGATGAGTTGACTGTTCAAAACCACCCATCCCCCGCGGGTTAAAAAACTTACACGGGATGGGCAGCGGGATCAACGCTGGTCGTTGATCTGCGGGAGGCTGATCCAACGGCTGGGGCGATGGAAAGATGGGCGGAGGTTTCATGTGGGCCCCGTCGTACTTTTAAACACTTTTTAAAGGTTTTAATCACTCCGGGGGCTTTTTAACTGGTGGAAATAGTTATTAATTAGTCCAGATGACTTAATTAATCCTATATACAAAAGAAAGGGGTTGCGGCGGGGTCGGCTTAAGTGGAATGCCACGTGGATGGACGGACCACGGTGGCACAAAACTTTCGCAAAGTTTTATTGATGTTTTTGGTATTAAACACACATATTGTATGTCTAAAGTTTTTATATATATTTTTTATTATATGATGAATGAATTAATACAATTATTTCACCATAGGGGCGGGATTTATATTATAAGGATATATTTAACCAAAGGGTTTATAAAGGGGGGTTTTTACTGAATTTTGGGAAAATAATTACTTTGGTTAAACTATATAATATAAGGGTTTTTGGGATATTTATAAAAAGGGAGTTATATACTTAGGATAAGGTATTTTATTTAGGGATTTAATACAATAGAGTTAAATGTTAATATGGTAAAGGACAAGGAAAATAAAAACATTTTTGTACATCTAAGAAAGTGATAACTTGTGAAGTAAATTGTAACATTTTATCTTCAACACTTAAACTTAGAATAACAAGTCATTTTGAGGAATTTTTATGGAATGTTGCATCAGTTTCCTAAGTAAAATAGGATTTTACTTAGGAAAAAGTTAAAGATGGAAGATAACAATGATGAATTATTTCAAGTGCTTAGGTCTTTTTGATCATTGGGCCGAGGGTCCGGTCCCTCCAAAAGTCAAGGAAATGCCTTGAGCCCCTTTGATCTCCAATTACCTTAGTACTTTTGGGGAAAATTAGTAAAACTTTTGAGGGGAAAATGATAAGGGAAGTTAATGAATTTGACTTTTGCTTGCTGTGATTTTCCAGTGTATTTCATGCTTCAGTACTTGTGATGAAATTAAATGATTAACCAACATGTAGCAGCACCATTCATCAGATAACACTTTGCAGCACCATCTACCTACCCTATCTACTAAACACTACCATTTTCTCTTCTTTATTAGGGTGCATTTAGACTTGCAAACCCTGATCAATCTTTTCTTTTTACATGATGAATCTATCTATTTCTACCCTTATTACATCCAAGGGCTCAGATTAAGCTGTTGAGCACCTTTTATTTACTCTACCTATCTACTTATCTGCCGAGATTAAACTGTTTGGCTAGATATTTATTCTCTAATCTACAACATGAAATTGAAATATGACTAAGCCAAGTTTAAACAGTTTGACTTATTCATGAATTGTGGCAAAGCTGCACACAATTGCTTTATTACAAAAATGAAACAGTAGTGGCATTTAGACTTGCACACTTTCCTTGGTCTATTTTTTTCTTGGGGTTCATTTCTTTCTCTTTTTTGACCATTTTATTCTTTTTACCCTTTGATCTTTCTTTTAGGGTATACCCTCTTTACATTTTTTAAATGTTTTGAATTTTTTTTGGTTTTCAAGAATATGGAACACCTTTGCTCAAGAAAGAAGGTTTGAACATATTCCATAGTTCAATCAAGACAATCATGAAAGATGAAACCTATTGATATAGGAGGCTAACACCTTCATAAGCTTCGTGGGCTTTATCTCTACATCACACTCCAGCAATGTTGCAATCCACTTACCTCGTCTTCCTTCCGGATATGTTTGTACCAAAACATCTTTCACGGCACCGTTAGGAACATAAGCTACAATATGAGAATGCAGAATGTAAACCCGGAAATCTTTTAATGCTTTTACCAATGCCAAAGCTTGCTTCTCAATGATGTTATACCTCAAGGCTGCATCTCTTATAGTCCGACTGAAGAAAGCTATTGGATTCTCATGCCCATCCCTTTTCTGCATTAACACAGCTGCCATGGTATGTTCTGAAGTAAAAGAAAACAAAATAAAGTCTTGAGTGTAATATGGGCTGATTAACACCAGTGCTGAAGATAATGCCAACTTCACTAAATTGAAAAATTTCACAGCCTCTTCATTCCACATCACTTGGCTGTCCTTCTTAAGCATATTTGTAATTTCTCTAAGATGCTCAGCAAGATTAGGGACAAAGCGGCGCAGAAAAATCATCTTACCATTAAAAGACTGAATCTCCTTCTTGTTCCTGGGAGGATCAATTTGCTGAATTTCTTCTACGCGTACTGGATCAATACGAATGCCCTCTTTTGAGATGATGTGTCCAAGTAGTTTTCCCTCATCCATGGCAAACAAGCTCTTCTTTGGATTAAGCGAAACTCCATATTTTCTGCACTTCTGAAAAAAAATTTTCAAGTGATGCATATGTTCTTCATCGGAAGTAGAAGAGACAGTAAAATCATCAAGATATATAATAAGAAAAACATCCTTCTCATTCGCGAAAGCCATATTAATTTCCTGCTAAAATTTTGCACCAGCATTCTTCAAACCGAATGGCATCTTGGCATAGTGGAATGTTCCCCATGGAGTGGTGAATGCGGTTTTGTCACGGTCATCCTCATGGACCAAAATCTAATTATATCTAGAGTAGCCATCGAGTAGTGACATCCGTGATGCTCCAACTACTCGATGAAGTATATGATCCATCTTAGACAATGGATAATTGTCCTTCCATGACACCTTGTTCAAATTTCTGAAATCAATACACAGCCGGATCTCACGTGTCTTTTTGTGAACGGGCACCAAATTGGAAACCCAATCAGAAAATCTGATGGGAACAATGATTCCTACTTTGTACAACTTGTTTACCTCCTTCTCAATTGATGGCAACAACTTCGGATTGATTCTCCTTAGCTTCTATCTGAAAGGCTTCTGATTAGGCTTGATTGGAATAGTATGCTAAATTATATTCGTATCATACGTCTTTAAATCTGAATAATCCAACACAAAAGCATCAAAAAATGAAGACAACAAACTCACATATTCAACTTTTACCTTCGATGGCAATGATTTGGATAACTTCACCATTTTCGAGTTCTCAGCGGTTCCAATATTTACATCTTCGACTCCCTTTTCAATTGGCCGTAAGGTAGGCTTCTTAGCTACATCATCCTGATCGAAGAGCTCTTCTAAAGGTATCAAGCCTTTAGGAATAACATTATCCTTAAGCTGCAACACTTCCATTTCATTGACTTGAACATTATCACCATCGTCAAATTCTACATCAATTGAGGTATCTTTAAACTTACCTTTATTTTGCAGAAAATCATTAATCTCATCATCATCTTGAAAGACTTTCCAACATCTTTAATTATCGGGGACAGTAGGACGGTGCTTCACATGGATCTCGAACTTATTGCTTGAATTCATTGGGATCTTTAAATTACTCACTGCCTTAGCAAGTGCATCTGCAATTCCATTTTGAATGCGAGGAATACAAGTCAAGGTATAATCTGAAAACTGCTTCAAAATATCAAGAACAAAATTCCGGTAAGCCCGCATCCAGGGATGCTTTGTTTGGTATTCACCCTTTACTTTCTTAATCACCAATTCAGAGTCGCCATAAACTGCAATTCTCTTAGCATTCAGCTTCCTAAGAATATTTAGGCCAGCAATCAGAGCTTCATACTCAGCCTCATTGTTCGAACAATCAAATGCTAATTTATAAGAACATACCCGTACATTGCTTGGTAATTTGTTTGGGGTGGAAAAAGGGTTGCGTACCGAAATACCAATTCTAGCACCATCACTCCCAACTGCTCCATCGAAATCCATGGTCCATAGACCCTCTTCGTCTTCTTCTAAGTGCTGAAATTGTGCTAGCTCTGTTTTTTCTGCTTGTTGTCCACTATCTTTCTGCAAAACTTCTCTCAAATTCTCGGTAATCTCTGGAATATCTTCTGCTTGAACTAACTGACTATCTACATCATTAAAACTATCGTTAAACAAAACGAAAGACTCTAAATCTGTATGTACATAGTTGATCGGATGATTTACCGGTTTCTCCTTGGTTGTGATCATGTATTTCATTTTTTGCTCCCGATACAACTTTCTCATTTGGCCGAACACAGGAATCGTTGTATAGGAGAAATCTAATTGTAATTTCCCTTTCAACTTTTCTCCCCAAGATCTGGAAAGCAGCATACCAAATCTGGGAGGAATGTCTGCTACAACAACATCCATCAAAACATTCTTTGTAGGAATCTGATCTAAACTAACAACCAAGTCTTTAATGAGCCCAATAAATCTCACCCTGCTAGAATCAAATGAATAAAGATCATGGTACTTCCTGGTAATGTCTAAACCCAACTTCTCCATGATTTCTTTCGGCATAAGATTATGGGAAGCACCGGAATCGAACATGGCATTATGCAATACAAACTCGTGCAATCTTAAACTGATATAGAAAGGAGGCACTTCGATGTCCGGAGACTCACCATCTAAAGCTGGTCCGAATATCAGTTCAGGTTGATCATCTTCAATATTCACCATATGAGACATAGGATTGAAATTCAAAATTTTAGACACTTGACCTCTATAACTGTTGTTCTTCATTATTTCTGTCAAGGGAATAGATACCTTCAATTTAGAAATCTCGTTCTCCAAGCTAAAGGCTGAAGTCTTTTTGATCTCTTTTGCTGGAACATCTTTCTTATCAGCCTTCTCCCTCATTGTAATTGGAGGATTTGACTTTTCTGCTGATGATGACTTGGTGGCAGCAGGATCAACTATTTCTTTTGCTTTCTTTTGTGCAACTGGTGAATCGTTTTTCGCTGGAACTTCATTTCTCTTTTGGATTGGATTGACTGGTACATCTCTATTTCTAAGAGAATATTGGTTCTGCTGAGCTGACAAAGCGTTCATGTAGCCTCTTTGATATTCATCCGACTCTTATTTGAGAGCTGTATCATTAGCCAAGATAAAATCCTCATCTCTTTGTACCGCTAAACTTTCTGCATACTCCTCATCTTCGGTGATATAAATGGGTAGATCATCGGGAGTAAAGAAGTGGTTTTCCTCCCCTACTACATCATCTTCATCGTCTGAATCTTGACCAACAAAATTCTGCTGAAGAGGTGTCTTTACTTGCTGCTGGGCTGCTGGTTCTTGTACTCGTTGTTCTCGTTGTTTTATCTTGAATTGAGGTTGCTGCTGACCACGATAATTGGGATTTCGAATCTGTGTTTCGGGCTTATCAAGAGTGAACCTTTCAAACATTTTTTCTACCTTGCAAAGTATCTGATCTGTGGATGTAGAAGCTTCTTCCTTAATTACAACTTTCTTCTCCGCTTTCAGTCTAGCTCTTTTATCATTCAAATTCGCCTCAACACTAATGGAAATTTTTTGCATGTCCTCCAAGGTAGGCGGATCTCTATCTTGTAATGAATAAGCCATCTCCGGATCAAAATCATCTGGGAACTTAAGAAAAGATGATTTCTTTGAAGGCCTCAAATCATCTAGAATTTCATTATAAACCATATTAAATCTGATAATATAGTCTTGGACAGACTCACCAGGATTGTGCTTGATCTTGGTATATTCGGAAGTGATTTGAAGTGGATCTCTCTTTATTTCCCACTGATCTAGAAACTATCTTTGAAGCTCGGCCAACATAGCAATACTCCCGGGCTGCAAAGCTCTGAACCACTTACGCACCTCCCCTCCAAAAGTTTGCAAAAACAACCTCATGGTGACATTCTCTTCATCAATTTCATGTAGATCAAAAAATTCTACCATTTTATCAATATGCTGCTGAGCAGGTACACTCTGAGGAGTGCCATCAAACAAAGGGATTTTACTCTGATAATCAACTGGCATAGGATCCAAATTCTGGGGCAAGATAAGAGGTGTGAATCTAGTAGCCATTGCTCTTGGTGGATTTGTAATCTGTCTTGGAGAAACGGGCGGAGTAGGAACAGTAGGTGTACGAGGTGTATGTGGTGGAGATGGAGGAGAAACTACTGCTGATTGCTGATTAGATATCGATGGTTGTACTGGAATGGTCGAAATGAAAGAAGGTTCAATGTGAACTTGTGAATTAGAAGTAACCACTGATGGACCAAGAGTTTCAGAAGCAGACTCTATGAATTCAGGGATGTTGGTTGCCACAATAGAGTTCTGAAGATTCAAGATGTAATTATCGATGGATCTATTTGCTTGTTCAACTTCAAGATACTTGATAAACTCAGGATTTATGACGGTAGAACCAGTATCACTTTCAGATTTGGTTTCAAACAATGACAACTCGAACTGATCGTCAAACTCAATATCTTCAATGTATTAAAAAACAGTAGGGTATGAGTGAGATTTGAACAAAGGAATGACGAGACTTTCTCGACGGAAAATTCTTGGGATCAGGTTGGGATTTTCATACACTGGAGGCGAATTAGGATCAGGATTTGATCTAGTATGTCTCCTGGAAGCCATTGTGTTGATCTATTCAAAAATCAAAGGGACAAAACCGATTACTTTCAGCCTATCAAATTCTAGACTCAATCACCCAAAAGTCTAGAATGATCTGATGTACTGGGGTAATTCACAAATCAAGTGTCACATTCACAAGCTAAACTGGAGATTGACTGAAGGAGCGTTTATCTACTTCCGCTAATGCAAAGCAAAAGCGTTCTGAAGGCTTCCTGGCATCACTTCAGGCTCCGTCTATAACTCATGAAATGAATAACACCAACAAGAAAATCATTTAGTCCCCAGTATGGTTGCCACTATGTTAGCGCTCGAATCTACCTCAGGCTGAAGAAGGCAGAACTCAAGGCAACATCAAACCATGCTCAGCCTCGTAGCTAGCCCTACGAGGACAGGAGAGGGCTCTCTCCAGGTCAATCTCAATGAAAGTATTCAAAAGGGGCTTGAGATGACTAAAAAAACAACTGATCTTAGGCTAGATATACAAATAGGAGGGTTTGATTTTGATTTTTTTTTAGGTTTTGTTGGAAAAAGGGGAAAGACAATTTTTGGGCTTGGGGATGAGGCCAATTTCTTGCAGAGTTGAAGTTGGGGCGAGATAGGCAGCGGCTTTGATGTCTTAAATCAATTGAATGGATTGGAGATATTTATGAGGATCTGAAGAGGGCAAGAGAGTGCAAGGATCCTCTTCAAACTGACGAGAAACATGTAAAACTAAACAAAATTTTAAGGCAGAGCACCAGCAAAACAATGAATTCTACCTCAATTACTCATTTGTTTAATTCAGAAGCAAAGAGAAGGGAAATGGGATACATATAAAATTAATGAAACTTACAATAACATTAGAAGAACATCATCAAAACTCAGAAGCCACAAGGATCCCAACAAGTGCTGCAAAACTCTGGTCTTTCCTTTGCCAAAAACTGAAAGATGGATCTACAATGGAGTGCCAAACTTTTCCCAAGAGTCCAACCCTGAAAATGACTTAGAAAATACATAATATAGACCATCCTAACCCCTTCCCATGCCTCTAGGGGTCTAGCTCCTCCTTCTAGGAGTTGTTTCAACCAATTCTAAACATGGAACTGAAATCTAGGTAGCCAAACAACTTGCCTCTAAAAGGAAGGAAACTGATTCATTCATTTAATTTTCACTTTTTAGTGAATGAATCCTCTAGAACAAGTAAATACATGCCAAAATTACATCATGGTTACCAAATTACATCAATATAGATCAATCATTACATGAAAAAGTAAAACTAGTCAAAACTGGTTGGATTTCTGAGCTGGAGAGTGAAAATGAGGCAAAATTTCTCTATGTGTCGTGCTCAAAAACTCAATGCGTCGCGCCACTTTGAGCTTGTTTTTGGGGCACTTCATAAAGTCAAAATCGAGCTCATGATAGCTCGTTGGAAAGCCCTAGATGTCTGATATCCAACCCAAGTGGAATTTTTCAATTTGGAGCTCATTTTCCCCTCCAAAACTTCAATCTCCCAAGACTACTTCCTGTTGGTGCAAAAGGTGGCAGAAAGGTGATTTTCATGGTGTTTTTCGCTCTTAAGACCACCTAGAACTTGATGAAACTTCTCAGCCATTTCTGAGCATGCATAATTTACCATGAAAAATCCAAAAATATCAATTTTTCCTCCAGAAGGTGTCCCAATCATAATCGCGCGTTGGGTGGAGCGAAGCGTCGGGCGGAAAAAACTGTTTTGCAACCAAAATTTTCAAAAATGACAAAATTTACTCCAAATTTGCTGAAATTAGGAGTGAAGGTCTCCCATCATGTCTCATGCTCAGCTAAGGAAGCTTCAGCCAAGATTTGGAGTGGATCAGGCCTTTTCCGACGTTTCAGTGCTTTCCTCAACCTTGCCTTCAGGATCTTCATCCTGGCTCTGCAAACGTGTCTATGGGCCCAATAGTGATACTTCATGTGTTGGAGCATGTCTTGGTCTCTATTGGCCTTCGCCAACAACTTCTCAAGATGTCTGTTGACTCTCTCAAGCCAAATCTACCGCTCAATGGGTGTCATGTCACCGTGTCTCTTTCGAGCCAACTCTCGGTCTTCACGGATCTTCTGCAATTCAATGATCATTTGCTGATCCTCTAGTTTTTTTTTCTGGTGCTCCAAGTATTTTATCACCCATTATGCTCTCTAAAATCTCTCATTCAATGTGCCAATCTCAGCTTTCTTCTCCTGGATGACCTCCCTCAGCTTTGAGCTGGGAGAACTCGCATCAACATCAATCAATATAAACTCAGTATCTTGGCCTCCTGAGGGGCCCTCATCCTGCATCGGCCTCTTGCCTCTATCCTGAACCTGCACCTGTGATGATGTCGAAGGCAAGACCCCTTCCACACCACGTGGAGATAGTACTCGCACTGCTGATGAAGGTAACGAGACCCCTTCAACCCCCGGGTGAAGATAGTACTCGTCGTGATGCTGCAAACAAGGCTATGGCGCCTCTCTGATATGTAACTGCCACTGGCGCACTGATAGGCCCAATCTCAGGGCCTTACGAATGATGTGAAGACTTGCCATGCTCATGAACAATCTCGAGAGGAGGTTGCTGGGCTGTAAATAAGTCATGGGAAATGAACTCCTCCCATGTAATGCCCTGCTGTGCAAGCTGATGTACCATCATGATCTTGATGAGCGCGTAATGATAAATCCTGTTATGCTGCTGCACTGGGGTCTTCTTCTGCACAAGGACCTTCATCCACTCTATGTTACGGTACATGAAATATGGAATTCTCATCATCCACACTATCGTGAAATGCATCAACAGTCGGATGTGATACGCATACAAGTGTGAAAAGCGCCCTTCACAACTGAAGTATCTAATGATAAGTTTCATCAATGGTGCATATTCTTCCTTCAGAAACCAAAACGGGAATACCCTGCTAAGCTGCCTCAAATACCCAGGTCTGATGTATGGCTCGTAATAGGATTTTTCTAGCTGTTGTCTCTTGTTCCACTCTTCGCCTATGTTTGGTATCCCAGTGGCCTGATAAATAGTCTCCGGTGTCACGGTGAAGTTTACTCCAGCAAGGTTTACATGATCATCATGCAAATGTAGGACAAATAGGCGAGATAACTCATGATGATGTTGAGTTCGGGCAATCATCTCACAATACTGGAAGCATTACTGACGCTGAAAACAATCCATTGCAAGCGGGCAGGCCTGCAATTGGGTCAAAGAAGTGGGCTCCTCCCTGACATGCCTGCCACTTTTATGAGATCTCCTCGGCACATTTAGCTCTGCGTTTGAATCACTATCCTTCTCATATCCCTGCTCATATGGTGAATATGTCTCTGACATGGTGCTGAAAACAAGGTGTTTGACAAGTCTATGATGATAAATATATGGTGAAAACAAGAGTTTGTTTTTCAATGCCAAGTGTGCCACATATGAAATGAGAGGCTGCAAGGAAGTGTCACAGTGAATACAATGGACTGTCAAGTGATTTTGGAATGGACAGAAAGTCACTCACTGCTTGGAATTCTTTGAGATTAGGCACCTTTAAAAATGATATGGGAATAGGTGATAGTGATGGGGGGTAGTTTTAGGAACAAGAGTTGATGAAATGACAATATATAAGTGAAATCAAAGACATAAAGGCAGCCCTTGAATGTTATGGAGATTAGGCTTTTGTCAATAGAGGGAAGTGATGGTAAGTAATAAGGTTTGAGGATTAACAAATGGGCATAGAAGAGTATAAGGGATATGGGAGATTAGGAATAAAAGAGAAAGACTATGATAACATTGTAATGGGAATGGAAAGGGTGGAAAATGACCAGAGTTCAGCACCAAAACCCACTTTCAAATTTCCCACATAAACCCTAGGAGCAGATTTTGATATAAATGTAGGGTTTGTTTTTCACCAATTAAACTCTTGATCTTTGGCCTCCAAACACACCCAGCACGTCTTCAAATCAATGAGCAAAGAGTTTCAACTTACTTGGAGCGGAAACATTTGTTTGATTTTGAAAAATTGAGAAGCAATTTATGAATTTCGGGCTTGGGGGCTCAATGCACCGCACGCACACCTAGTGCGCCGCGCTCTGTGGGTGCACTGCACCTGTGGTAAAACACACTGTTAATTTCGGCTCTATGCGCCGCGCCCTATGCCAATGTGCCGCGCTCAATCCTCCAAGACACAGTCACGGCTTAAAAACCCAGTTTCGTCCTTCCACTGCAAGTTCGACTTTTCTCTTGGATTTTGTCAATAACACTTGTTGAAAATGAATGAAGAGCTTTGAGAAATATCTCATATAGACATGGTTTTGATTTTTTCTTCTCCAAAACCCATTTTGTAATGTTTTTTGATTTTGGCACTTTTTCATTTAATACAACTTTGTCTTTTGTTTCCTTACTGACTTTCTGAGTTTCGAATGATGAAATTGGTTGATTTTTGTAGGGATGTTGGCGTTGAACCTTGGCAAAGGATAAACATATTTTGCATGGTGAAGTACATCATGGTGATAAGATACATACTATTACAAACAAATTTGACAATTTCTTATTCAAAACATAGTTTTGAACAAGAAATGTCCTCAAACATTTTTTATAATAAAAATTTTGAACTGAGAACTTATTGGAAACCATCCTCATGGCCTGCAGGCATTGTTTGACATTTCAGAAGACCGAACCCTAGACTCAGAAACTAAAATGACTCTTTTTGACCAAAATAGCATTATGACTGCAAATGACTTGAAATGAATTTTGATGATTTTGGAGAAATTTTGACCAACCCAGCAGGTACAAACATGAGCGTGAACAAAGAACCAAGCCCTTCCGTCAGCTAATGGCATGCCCCTAACGGAATACAGATGAATGAGATGGATGAGACACCTAAACAATGAAATGCAATAAGAGAAATGATCTCTGACGGAGGGATAAAAAAACCGACTCTAACACTCAGTTCCAGCTCCTTACAGCATGATCGAGATCTATATACATGATGGTTTAGTGATACAGCAGATTGTACCAGTGATTCCCGGGTGTGTGTGAGATGTTTCAGACCTCATGAGGGGGTGGCCCTTCAGGTAGCCCCCCACATGCCCGGATGACCTCTTCATTACAGCCTTCGATAAAGCTCCACAGATTTAATGATGTTAGCCTTAGCCACTTGTAGCGCCTTTTAGTTTTCATGTATCATTTAGATTTTCAGAGCCCTTTCCTGTTTACAGGGCCTATTTGGATTTACTTATATCTCATCTACTCAGATATTATTGTATAATTCTTGGCTGTTATCCCAGGCAAAGTATGTATGTGGGATCCATTATCATGTTTTTATCTGGCTCGTGTTCATACCAGCATGTACTATATAGTTCAGTCCCTTGTTCACTGGACGCATTATTTTTTGTATTTTGTCTCAGTGAGCATAGGTATGCCTCCCCTGCCACCTATAGCATAGGTACTCACTCGTAAAAGAGACTTTCCGCACCTTTAATTCTCACCTCCTCAAGGTCTTGTCCTCTAGCGCTTCCGTCCACCTTATATTTCTCTCTCTTTGACTTCCCCTTCAGTATCTAGTGATTGAGTTCTTACAACATACTTTGGTCATACGATTAGCTCCTAACGCTCGCACGCTCAGGGGAAATCTGTTACACCATTTTTTGGTCATCTAACCTGTTACTATTAGATGGACCAAAGTACACCATGTAAGACCAATTTTACCCTAAGCAAAATTGTTTTCACTATGAAAAATAACTTAGTAATCCTTATTTTATTAATTTGTTTATGGTCTAAACAAGAAACACCATGAGGAAATATTGAATAAATCCACATTTTTTTTTATTTTCCTCAAGGAATAATTAGCTAAACAACAGTTTAATTAATATTCATGGTCATATTTAACCCAAAACAGAAAAATTAACTAGATAAATCGTTATTTATCTTATTATTTTCTAGGAATAGTTATTTAAACCTTATTTAAATAATACTACTTGTTAAATTTTACTAAATCATTTATAAATAATTGAATAAATCACTATTTATTTAATTATTACTCAACCACATCCTTAAAATAATAAATAAATCATTTATTTATTTATCACACAAATAAAGGGATTTGACCAAATTCAAATTCTTTTTCCCTCCAACAAATATAATAAAATATTCCATAAAAGTTGGATCTAGATTTGGTTAATAATATTTTAATTATGCACCAATATCTAGTCTAACTCAATATTTTGTTAGAAATAGAAGGGTTTTTCCATTCACTCACTAACTTTTGTTGCCTAAAGATCACTCTGGATCTATACTTTTGGTTTGAATTTCATCCTCCATCATTGTCGTATTTTTCTACCAGTTTTCTTGTGAGCTCCCTTTGAGTTCCATTTTTGTCTGGGTTTTCTACACCATCAAGAGAGAGAGATCTTAGATCTGAAGTGCTGAAGACTTACAAGAACCCATCCCATTGAGGGGGACTAGTAACATCTTTCTAGGTTCCCTTCCCAAGTGTCAAAAAATACAAAACTTTCTTAAAAATATTCTTGTCTTGTCTATTGAATGCATGCAGCAACTCTTTCTTTTGTTTACTACTTAATTTCTTTTACTACAAAGATCTATATTTTGTAGCATTTATCTTGGTTAACTAACTATAGATCTAAATAAATGGGCAACCATCATAATGTTAGGGTTGTTTGTTATGCACAGCTAAAGTGGACTTTTTTGTACTCTTGCGATTAGAATTCATCCGAACACAAAGCCCATTCTAGCTACTGATCCCTATGCACTCTTGACTTCTGTGCTCTTCCTTTTCCTTCTTGCACCAAAACTTCAAATATGCCACACTATCCAAGAGTGCTCCAAGAAACTCTAAGTATCCAAGAGTATGAGAGAGAGGGAATAGAATGAGTGCTCCAATACTAAACTGACAAAAGTCTGTGAACTGATCCTCAAAATCCTTTTCATTAATGAGGCCTCTAATTTCTTCCATTTTCCATTATTTTCCTTCATTTTCCTCCTCACATGCAACCTGTGACCTCTCACCTTCCTTTTCTTCAAATTTCCATTATTTTCATAAATAAAATGTGAATTAATGTCTCATGTCTTTCCAAATACTTACCCATTTCCTTTGCTAATTTACATAGCCATAATAAACCATATGAACACCGACACTAAGATTTTTTTGCCAACATTCAGTTTGGAATACGTGTCCCATGACCTTGGTTATTATTTTTCCTTTATTAACTTCTATTACATGGAATTTTCACCAGGGTTGTTACAGAACCCTCCCTCTTGGGGGAACACCACCCTCGGTGTTCAACGAAACCTACAACCAACAAGACTGGTGTAAGGAAAACATACTATAGATGGAGATTTATAACTTATCTCATTTTAGTATTTAAAATAATCAACCTCTGAGAAGCATACCAACATGACAACACGAAAAATATAACATCATAATGGCATGACACCCATACTGCTTATTGGATATTTGTAACATAGCTCATGGTGGTATTTACATCCATATACATATGTACATATACCAAAACCTCATACCATCATATACCAAAAACACATACCAAAACACATGCCAAAACATTTTCTCAACTAGAGGATAAGGATGGATACATAGCCCACATCTAATTTTCCATCTCCCATGTAGCTTCGTCGGGCCAAAATTACTTCCATTGCACTTTAACCTACTCAATTGATCGATTATGAAGCATCTACATATTTCTCTGAAAAATACATTGTGGTTTCAGCTATAATTATCATTTTGGCACCACTTGTAATGCAAACTAGTCAATCTCATGATCAACATCTTTAACAAACTCCTCAATCAATGACACATGGAAAAAATCATGGACTTTCACTCTAGGAGGAAGTGCAAGTCGATAGGCTATTAGGCCAATCCTTTCAAGAATATTGAAAGGTCCACAAAAATGAGGTGCTAGATTGGCACACGATCCAATCCATAAGGAGATCTTCTTTGGATTTATCCGCAAGTACACCTACTCCCCAACCTGGAACTCCTTAAATAACTTGTTCCAATATGCATAACTTTTTTTCCCATCCTGCGTTTCTTTCATATTCTTCTTGATTACTTGCATTTTCTGTTCCATTTCCTACAACATGTCCATTCCAATCAAAAGCCTGTTAACTAGATCAGTCCAACTGATGTGAGTATTTCAACTTTTTCCATACAATGCCTCAAACAAAATCATCTTCAAGGATTTTGGATACCCATTGTTGTAAGAAAACTCTACAAGTGGAAGATACTCTTCCCACTTTCATTATTGATGCATCACATACATGCTCAACATGTCCTCCAATATCCTTTTGACCCTCTCTATTTGTCCATCTATCCATAGATGATAAGTTATATTGAAGTCCAACTATGTGCCCAAACTTACAAACAACTCCTTCCAAAACTTGGAAGTGAACTTCACTTCAATGTCTGACACAATCTTCTGTAGAACACCATGCAATATGATGAAATCTTTTATGAATACATGTGCTACATCATTCACTAAGTATGTAGAATTCACTATAATGAAGTGTGCTACCTTTGTCAACCTGTCCACTGTAACCATGATGGAATCATGTTATTTAGATTTCGTCGGTAAACTTGTGATAAATTCCATGGAAATTACCTCCCATTTCAACTCTAGAATAGAAATCGGTTATAGTAGTCCACCTGGATGTTTACACTCTGCCTTGACTTGTTCAAAATCCAAGCACCTAGCCACAAAATCTGCTACGTCTCTCTTCAAATTCGGCCAATAGTAAAACTTCTTTACTATTTTCGGTGCCTTTTGATAGCCTGGGTGACTTGAATATGGTTTCCCATGAAACTTCCTCAAGATTACCTTCTTGAGTTGACTATTTTCTGGCACATAAATCCTGTCTATAAACCTAATCAAGCCATCTGTTATGAGACAATAGTCCACATTTCGTGCTCCTGCACCTGTACCTATACCCCTACCTATATTATGTTGCAGTCAGTTCCTAATCTCCATATAACTAACACCCTGTTGGCTTGCCTGCAAAATCCTATATTATATATTTGTCCCATAGAAACTCATAGCTTCTATATGATTCACATATGTCCACTTGCTAAGAGTATCTGCAACCATTTTCTCTTTACCTTTAATATACCTAATATTAAAGTTGAACTCATTGATCATGGCCAACCATCTAGCTTGTCCGGAGTTCAGATTCGGTTGGTCAAATAGATACCACAATCCATTTTGATCACTCATCAATACAAATTGTCTTCCCAAAAGATAGTGGCTCCACATATTTAATGCATGAATGATTGCTTCAAACTCAAGATCATGTGTCAGATAGTTTTGATCGTGCTCATTTAGTTTTTGTGACTGATAGCATACCACTTGTCCTCCTGCATAAGGAATCCACCAAGCCCTCTCTTACAAACATCTCTACATACCACAAACTATTTGTTTGGATATACGATCTTTAACACTAGAGCATGTGTCAACAATTTCTTTAATTGTTTAAAATTGGTTGCACATTCCTCTATCCATTCAAACTTCTTACCTTTCCTCGGTAATGATGTGATAGGGTAATAAATTTGTGAGAAGTTCCTGATGAATCTCTTGTAGTAGCCAGCTAGCCCCATGAATAATCTTACCTCATCCACATGCCTAGGAGCTTCCCACTCCATGATAGGCCATATCTTTTCTGGATCCACTACTATACCTTCCTTGGAAACCACATGTCCCAAGTAATGTACCTCTATCTGAAATAAATTGCATTTGCTAAGCTTAGCATACAACTAATGCTCTCTTAGAAATTTCGACACTGCTGCTAAATGTTTGACATGCTCTTCTTCATTTTTAGAATATACCAATATATCATCCATGAACACAATAACAAACATTTACAAATAAGGACACAACACATTATTCATCAAGCACATAGATGTAGCTCGAGCATTAGTCAAACCGAAAGGAACTACAACAAATTCATAATGCCCATACCTAGTCTGGAAAGTTGTGTTGTAGATGTCTTCTTATTTAATGTCTACTTGATGATATCCGGATCTCATATCAATCTTTGAGAACATTGTTGCTCCCTTCAACTGATCGAACAAGCCATCAATCCTCAGCAACAGATGCCTGTTCTCGATGGTCACTTTGTTCACCTTCTTGTAATCAATGCATAACCTGAGAGTACCATATTTCTTCTTCACAAACAATATTCGTGCACCCCAAGGTGATACACTCGGCCTAATTTATCCCTTGTCAAGCATTTCCTTTAACTGCAACTTCAACTCTACCAACTCTATAGTGCTCATCCTGTAAGGTTCCTTAGATGTTGTTGTTGTCGTTGGTACCAACATAATATAAAATTCTACTTCCCTATGAGGTGGAAACTCTAAAATATCCTTGGGGAATACATCTTCAAAATGTTGTAGAACTGGGTACCTACTTAACACATCCACATCCTCAACTTCCTTACCTTTGTCACTAGAAATGTGCACTACAAATAATACACACCCTTTCCGACGACTACGCTTGGCCTGCATAGTTTTTAGCATCTTAACTAATGTTTCTTTCCTCTTACTTTGCAATAATATTTGTTCCTAATTGTCATCCAACCACTCAATAGCCTTGTCATAACAATCTACCTTGATTTTATGAAGATATATCCAGTCCATACCCAAAATAATACTATATGATCCCAATGGAAATAAATTAAAATGTGCTAATGTGGGCATAACATACAAGTCAAATGCACAATATCTTACCCAATGATAAATGCTCTTCTTAGTACCTAAAACCAACTGCACTAACCAAGATTCTGCATGCATGTTTGTAATCAAACTGTTAGGGTCTCATGATTTAGCAGATCAATAGACCAAATGCACAGGGTAACATCAGACCAGTCTTTGGAGTCCCAGGAAGCCTCAGAGAGGGCTCTCTCTATTATATGGAAGGATGTGAACTTTTTGCTTCTAGGGTTTTGATTTTAGGCTAGTTGTTAAGTGTAGGGTTTGTTGTTTGTTTTGGTTGGGTAAGATGGTAAAGTAGAATAGGTGAAGTGAGAAGTCTTCAAATCATTGGGCTATGGAGTCTATGAAAGTCATGGATATCTCAACAGTGGAACAAGATGCTTAACAAGGAAAATCTAGCATAATCAATGGATTTTTAAGGCATGTATGAAGTTAAAATGAACATAAAGTTTGTGAGCATAGTAGGTGTGTAAGGGAAGTGAAGAAGCCTTAAACAAGTACCCTTTAAACAAGATGGTCTCAAACACTGATTAACATAAATACATAATCATAGGTCAGGGAAAAACAATAGCTTTTTTATTATACTTAAGTAAACAAGCATTCAATATGAACAACTCAGTGAACCATAGAAAGCAAGAAAACTATCTAACTTCTAGTGATTTCACCTCCAAGGTTAGAAAACATACAAGATAACATATAACTTTAATCAGAGAAGAGGGAACTCCTAAGCATCTATGATCAAGCTACAAAGAACTTTAAGGCAACTTCTTCAGCATGGACAAAGGGCATGATCAAAACATGGCCTCTTTGGCTAAACCTAACAAGTAGTACTTCAAAAAGAGATTCCAAAACAGAGTTTAAATAGCATCAAATAAGCCAGGCTAACCATAAAAAATATTTGAAAACTACTATACTGAAACATTCATGGAATACACAAGCATAGGGAGGTCTAAGAAGCAATTAATAATTCCTTAAACTAACCCAACAGAGGAAAACATAAAGACAATAGACAACGGGAAGGAATAAGGTGCCTCAAACAACCATTCTTAGCCTATACTTTTCTATTCTATTGCAACATAGAAAGATGGAAACATAAGGAAACAAAAACTAAATAGATACGCATCACCATTAATCATGTTCAAGGATCCTGCAAGCTATCCTCCTTCATCATCAATCAAGGTAGCCCATTCATAAACTCCACAAGACCAACTTCTTCTTCAAACTCAAAAAACCATGTATTGCTCTCAAAAATCATCAAATGCCAACATTTACAATGAGACCCTCATGCTCTATTTATCTAGAAAAGGAGGGAAAAAAATCCTAGATAGGGTTCGAAAATGTCAAAATCACTCATAAATGTCATAAATGCCCAAGAGACCATGCAAGGCCCAAGGCACAAAATATCCCATGAAATAAATCTCAAAATAACTTCTAGCACCTAATTCTAGAGTGATTTTCCTCAAAAATAATAAAAATATTATTTTGCAATAAATGAGTGTGTTTTGTTGACTTTTGGCCAAAAACGCACAGTGATGTCTATAAGCGCAGCGCCATCACAGGCAGAAAATAGATTCATTTGCAGCTAAGTTTTGGTGGCCTTCCCGATGTCGGATTTTGCTTTGTGATGGCCCGTTGGAAATCTTGTTGAATATAATTTCCAAATATAACTTTGGTTTTATGATTGAGCCCTTGTAACCTGTTCAAAAAGTAAAATTCCCCAAATTTCTCTAAGCACAGCATGAAGATAGGTAGAAAATGGGTCCACTTACAACCAATTTTTGGTGACCTTCCCTATGTCAGAATTTGATCCATGATGGCCTACTGTAAAGCATACTGAATCTACTTTCCAAATATATCTTTTTTTATCTGATTGAGCCCTTGTAACCTGTTCAAAAAAGTCAAATTTCCAAAACTTATCTGAGCGCAGCGCCAGGCCAGAAAATGAGGCAGAAAGGTGAAAAATGAGGTGTTGTTTGACCTTTTGAGGGGTAAAAAATGCTCCAAATTCTATGAAATGTGGTGAGAATAGTGTACTAGGCATGAGAAATCCAAAAATTTAAAGCTCTCCCCCTGAGGATGCCTGAGGGAAAAGCGTAGTCCTAGTGGCGCTGCGCTTATAGGCCTCCAAATTCTCAAAATACCAAAAATGTTCAAAATTCTCTCAAATTTGGTGGATGTGTGCCTCATGGGGTTTAAGAATCCTGTAGAAAATATTGAGGCAAGATTTCAAAGTTTACTTGGTCTTTTCCTCTTTTTAGTGTTTTGAATTTCAATGAGGGCCTCTTTGAGCTTGGCACTAGTGAACTTGTTTTTCAAGACATAGTGTGTAGGCCAAGGTCTCTTTTATGTTCTTCATATGTTTGTGCTCATCCTCTTCATCTTCTCTTTTATCTCTGTTTTGACCAAGGTTTTCATTGTTTTTTACTGTCTCAAGGGCTCTTAGTTTATTCTTCATTTTCTGGAAGATCACCCTCTGCTTGTTGGTTACCTGTCTCATTTGTGCCCATGCAGTCCTTCTCATCTTCATCCTCACCATTCTTAATGTGGTTGCTGTTTTCTTCATTACTTACCTCTTTTTCATCATCAACCTTCATGTCTTCTTCCTTATCTTTGATTTCCTTGCTTACCTTGGCTTGACCCATTCTTACTATTTGATTTCATCATTGTTTTCACTGCCATTACCCTACTCTGTTTCCATGTCTCCTACCTCTTGTTGACTTAATTCATCATTCACCTTCATTCTCATTTAGGCTTGACTCATGGTCATCTTCAATCCCACTTTTACTTGACTATTCATTTCAACTTTTTTCTTATCATTTTAACCTTGCTTGCAGGTCTTTAAAGGCAAGGTGGAGTTGCTTTTCTTGAGCCCTTCGAAAATTATTTGCAATTTGGAGGATTTTGGCATAAGCGTAGCACTGGGCAGTAAATTGGGCGAGTTAGGCCCTCTACGTGCAACGCTGCATGCCTCGTGTAGGCCTGCCAGCCTCTAGGCATAGCGTTGTGCCTGTCAGGTCACCCTCTGTACGAAGCGCTGGGCCTGGGCATGTCAAGTTTTTCTGTGCGTAGCGCCAAGCTATAAGCGTAGCGCCTCCCTCTATATGCACAGTGCAATGGAAAATTTGCACTATGTGGACCTCTCTACGCGCAACATCGAGGTATGTGAGCGCAATGCCAGTGACCTTGCCCATAAATTGTCCAAAAAACTCAGAAGTCTCTCTTGAAGGGTTTTTTTCTCTTTTTGCAAATAACCAATGTATAATGAATCAAGTGTTTAAGTTAATTTGACTTTTATAGCCTTGGGCACACAAACTTATTTTTGCCCAAACCTACTTTTTAATGTTCCTCAACCTTTTTGTTATTTCATTGATATTCTTCTCACTTTTTTTCCTTCTTCATTTATAACTTCTAAAAATCTTCAAATCATGCTTGATTGTGTTCATGTGCTTGATTGTCCTAAAAACCCTAATTCTCTTTGAACATAGGCAAGCTTCTTCTTCTTTGTTGTGGATGTCCTTTTGTGAGGAGTTGGCCTCTTACCTTACCTATTTCTTTGTATGATAGTTATCTCAATCATTCCTGCAGAAATGTTTAAGAAGCACAGTTATCCTCTTGCTGAATGTTGTCTTTGGCAAATTAATCCTTCTTGAAGGCCTTTCTGATCTAATTTGGAAAAAAAGTTGCTTGACCTTCTTTCACATTTGGTTTCATCTTCTTGGCACAAGAAAAATAGTGTTTTAGAACACCAAAACAATCCTACAACTTATGAAGCCCTAAATGACCTAGTGAGAGGCTCTTTGGACTTGTCTTTTGACTAAAAGTTTGGCTTGGGGTCCTCAAGTGTGAAAAATAGATTTTTTGATATTTTGATGTATTGAATATCCAAAATCCAATGTATTTGATTTATCTAAAGAGCCTACAGAGATAGTTTTGAGACCATCAATGCTTGAGGCATTTGCTGAATAGGGGGGAGAGTAGGCTAGCTGGTGATCTTAGGTGGAATGTGAAGGGGTGAGGCAAAAGAAAAAAAGAGTGTTGCGGTCATAGGTGGCAAAACATAATGAAGGTGAGTGGCATGAGCCCATGACGGGTCTTCTAGGAGTGGTAAGCTGACCATGACATGATAGAGTAGTAAAATAGTGAAAAAATTATCCTGAGGATAATGAAGGCGGTCAGATTTCTAAAACTCACAATATTCATGAATTTTGTTTTTATAAATCTAGGATAAGCATTTATTCATCTACAAAAATCAAAAATTACTGATGACTAATAGTGGCTCAACTTGGGGAGGGAAGCTCCTTTTCAAGAGGTTTCCAAAACTTCAGATCTCTTGTAATGTCCCTTTTTGGGGATTCTCAAGATTATATGTTAGAGATGGACTCCAGAGGAATTTAATGGTTATGTCACCTCTGAAAAGAGGGTGAGAACCAAAGGCTACCTGGCCAACTATAGACTCTGCCTATAGAACCTGTAATAATCCCAATTTAGGAAACTCAACAAGGCCTTCAATGAGAACGTTGTATAAGAAAATCTGAACAAAGAAGACGTAGATTATGGCTAGGATCCCCTCATTCAAGCTGTATGTGACATATATATGCAATTTCACTAGAAAAAAATAATTTTAAGCACATTAAACAAATCTCCCGGAAACAAGACTAGCTAGAAATCAACCAAAGAGAGAAGCTGCTGCAAAATGAAAACCCCAACTACTAGAATTACGCAGATTTTACTGAAACTTAGAGGAGGTCAGCCAAAGATCTGATACTTCAGTATTATATCAGTAAATCAGATTTACAACTAAGTTTATTTCCTTTACAACTGATTACAAAAAGAACTAGGGTGAGATCCCTTCAGAAATGAGAGCTGCAACTAGAAGTAAACTGCAGAAATACATAGACAACGTTATTTTCCAGGTGGTTCAGCTGTTATAAATTATATTTCAGATCTATGACAGATATATGGATGAAAAATCAGATCTAATACAAATCTGGAAGCCACAAGACTTTAAGAACAAGATCCAATTGGAATTACATCAAAATACTGCATATTTAGTTGTAGATCTGAATTACAATATGTGGTGCTGCAGAAAACCCAGAAATTTCTGAAGATAAATTTTATTACTGAAATAGATCAGATCTATAGATACATGGATCAGCAATCCAATACATGGATCACCAAGGGAATGCAAGCCTAACACCAAGAGATATTCCTCCAAACTGATAGCAAACTGAAATAACAAAGCCCTCTCACAAAATAACGCAGCATGAAGCAGAAACTGCGCAGAGGGTGAAGGAGACTAAGTACATGGAATGAAAAATATAGATCTGATATAAAATATGGATCAGCTAACTCCTTGGAGGCTGGAGAACACTCTCCAATAGATAAATCCTCTCAAAAAAAACTAGATCTAAGAAAATCTACAATGCCACTTGCTACAAAGATAGCAGCTGAAAAACCCTCAATGGGCCAGCGCTGCTCATGAAAGATAGAGCTTGGTCTCAAACCAGATAGTGGCCAACTGCAGCAAATAACTCCTCCAATTATCCTCAAGGTAAGAGATGAAACTCCTAAATAGGAATTCCAATCACAATCCTCCACTAAATAGTAGAGAATGGTATTTGTCTAAGCAGAAAAATACTTCAGAAATATAATTCATCAACAACCTCTTCATGTGTCTCTCCTCCTTTTTATAACATGAGATACCCTTTGCAAACCCTAAACCACTTGGATGAGTTGGTTCTTGTCACATTAGAAGCTCCCTTCTAGAACTGCGCAGTCCCTCTTGGTGATGCATTGAACCTAGACAGTGCAGTTGATTTGGTCAAGGTGGACCCAATATTTGGCTCAATCCTCTTTCACACCTGCAAGTGATTATTTACATAGCCTAGATTTGTCTTTGTTCAAATGGGCATTGATTTATTAGGAGTTTTACATGTCCTCCTTTATTCATTTATTCACAAAACATAAAATAAATCAAAATTCAATGTCTCCTCTTAGCTAAGGCTAAGTAGGGACATTACAGTCCTCCCTCGCAAAATGTTGCTTGTCCTCAAGCAACTGGTAGGGTAAGAGTTGTGTCTCTTCTCCTTCTCCATTCATGACACCATCAAGAATAAATTTCTCATCACGAAGCAAGTTTTCACCAAGGAAATACATCAAAAACTTCTCCTCCAATGCTAGCATGATAGGTTCATAGTCTGCCCCTTCAAGAGTGTAAAACTCAACAGAAATATGCATGGGTGAACCAATGTCACATCTGAAACATGTATCATGAAGTACTGGATATAGTTCCATCCTATGTGGTACATGTACACTACTGACTCTTTGCCCATAAATACCCATAAACAAAACCAATATGTCATCTATGTATGGTATTAAAATCACATAAAGGCAAACTGGAATTTTCACATGAGGAGGTCGGTCACAATCCCACATAAGATACCAGCGCAGTACACTCCTTGTTCTGAGTAGGTCTGAATGTGATAGGTGGTACTCCCACCACATATTTGCTGCATAAGCCACCTTGACATGGTTGAAAGTGAAACTCTCATTAGGTGCCTTTGTAAATCACCCATCATGAAAATCAATCTCCCTTTACACCTCAAGGGAGTGGCCAACTTTGGAGTTTCCATTGGCCCCATATTTTCCATAAGATATGCATGTAATATTGCTCCTTGTAGGAGCCATGGCCTGCATACATATGGTAAGAGAGTGTGCCAAATCATAAAAATAAACTTGCTCTACAAGATCATATTTCTTACCATACAAATCTCCCATACTCATAGAGTTAGGCATTGGCTCTTCCCCTCTTTTGAGAGAAGAAAGAGATGGCTGAAATATATACTGCATAGGATACTTTGGCTGCCCCATCTCCACATAGCTATTGCACTCTTGTGAGTGCTGATTTAGTTCCACCCAATCATAATGCTGATGTAGCTCCTCCTCCATACCCTCCCAATCAAAACTCTTCAAGACTAGGGAGTAGATTCCTGCTGATTGCATGTAACTGGAATGGAACTCCTTGTGTGCCCTTTGTAGTATTTCTTGCTTAAGCTTTGAGGCTTGACACAAGAATACTTTGCCAAGATAATAGATGACCCCTTCATGGACCATATAACCTCCTCCTTGCTTTATGCCATCTAAAATTATCCCGATGTGCAGATCTTTGGAGTACTCTACAAGGAGTTGAGACTTCCAATATGGAACTACACTTCTCAACAAGGATAGTGTTGTAGATGTATCTATGGTGGTGCTTGTCTTGTTGATGTTTTTTCCTTTGGCACATGCAAAATTTTTGTGTAGGAAGGCTGATCCTCCCCTTTGCTTCCTCCCACAGCGCAGTGACTCTTTCTTCCATTGTTTCAGCACTTGGTGAAGCTTTCTCCACAGAATCTAATGGCATCCCAAAAGGCTTGCCATGATGTAGGAATGTCCCTTGTAGAAATATCATGAACATGAGATAAGGAACCATGAGATCCTTGCCCTCACTGCGCAAATCCATCTTCGTTGTGTGGGTAGAGACATCAAGTGAAGGGTAGGTGTGCATGCCTTGAATAACTTGTTGCTTCCCACTCTTCAAATCCACCCACTCCATCTGCAAGGCCCTCCAATCAGTGGTGAATTTTCCCAAATTAATCAACCACTGGATACCCAAGATGATGTTGGTGTCTGGTATGTCTACCACAAATAAGTGGTCCCTCAAAGTGTAGGTCCCCAAAGTCACAGAAAGTGAGGGAACATACTGCATGCACTACATAGTTTTGTCCCCCGGAACCAAAACAGAGAACCCATAAAAAAGAATCAGTAGGGATCCCTCTTCTTTGCAAAAAGTGAGCATCAATAAAATTGTGGTTTTCCCCACTATCAATAAGAATAGATACTCTTTGGTCCATAACTAAACCCTGCACTCTAAGAGTCAAATATTTGGGCACTCCCCTCAAAGAAGCAATAGTCCCACTAGTTGGAGAAAATGCTCCTTATTCTTCCCTGGATGATGATGGATCCCCCTCCTCATCATCACCAATGTTGTGACCTCTCCTAGGTCCATCATTGCCTTCCTCCTCCTCACAATCAGAGAATAATTCAATATAATGTGCTCTCCCAGCAGCACATCTATGTCCCAGCACCCATGATTCTTGACAAGTAAAACATAATTTCTTATTTCTCAACTCCCTCCGAAGATCATTGCCAAGAAGCTTTTTTTGTGAGCTCTCCTTGGGTGGAGCAGCTTTCCCTTCCTTCCCTTTAGAAGAGTGAGTGGCTTTAATAGGAAGGGTTTCCTTTGCTCTTGGCAAGGCATCTTGGAGATCTCTTGTTCTTTCAATGGCATCATGCAGTGTGGTGGGTTTGGTAGACTTGACCAACCCATGCAAAGGTTCCTCCAAGCCATCTATGAACATATAGACTCTCCTTGCAACTGAGATATCAGGAACCATAACAGACAGCCTCAAAAATTCAGAAATATAGGTTTCAACATCTCCTATCTGCTTAAGCTTGGCCAAGCTTATGAAAGGGGCCTCCGGATCATTCCGATCAAATATTTCCACTAGTCTCCTATTGAAATCAGCATAAGTGGACACATTGCTATGCCCCAATGTAGAAAGTCCATGAAACCACCAGTTGTAGGCTTCTCCATCAAAATGCCATGCAGCAATCTTAATGGCTTCTGCTTCAGGCACTTTATTTAGCTGGAAGTAGATGTCCAACTTTTCCACCCATGCTTTAGCTGAACAAGAGGGTGATCCATCAAACTTAGGCAATAAGAACCTGCCCAGGGTGTGGTGCCTCCCATGAAGGAAACCTCCATCTCTATACTGTTGCGATGGTCTCCTCCAGTCCTTTAGATGGCAGAAATCTTGAAAGCTCAAGTTATGCTTGAACCTTTGGCTTTGTGAATCATATTCTAAAAAATAACCTTCCAAATAGGTTGACTCTTGAAGCCCTTGATTCTCTACAACCAAGAAGGTAGGCATTGTAGAGCATTGTGAGATCTGTGGAGCTTGTGGCAAGCTCACCGGTGGACCAGTCCCAAACTGAGACATTTCTGAACTCTCTCCTTGATGGAGTCTTCCAAGGGACTCCCTTATTCTTTTTATCCTCATCTCCTTTATTTCCTTGGATAGATATTGCATGGTTTCCAAGAGATTTTTTGCAAACTCTTCTTCCTCCTTATCTTTATCATTCAACTCAGGGCCTTTCCCTTGTCTTGACCCTTGTCAAGGTCAACAATAGTAGAGTCATACTTTCTATGACTTCTATTCTGGTATCTCCTCTCCCTCTCAGAAAGAGGATCTTCATCTTCGGAATGCATCATGACTAAGGCTCCAAAGCTAGCACAGACTGTGCCAAGAGTGGAGCTCTGATACCACTGTAATGTCCCTTTTTGGGGATTCTCAAGATTCTATGTCAGATATGGACTACAGATTAATTTACTAGTTATGTCACCTCTAAAAATAGGGTGAGAGCTAGAGGCTACCTGGCCAACTGTAGATTCTGCCTATAGAACTTGGAATAATCCCAATTCAGGAAACTCAACAAGGCCTTCAATGAGAACGCTATATAAGCAAATTTGAGAAAATAAAATGTAGATCAAGGCTGGGATCCCCTCATTCAAGCTGTATGTGACATATATATTCAATTTTAGCAGAAAAAAATAATTTTTACCACATTAAATAGATCTCCCGGAAACAAGACTAGCTAGAAATCAGCCAAAGAGATAAGCTACTGCAAAATGACAACCCCAGCTACTAGAATTGCGCAGATTTGACTGAAAATCAGAGGAAGTCAGCCAAATATCTGATACTTCAGTATTATATCAGTAAATTATATTTACAACTGAGTTTATTTCCTTTACAACTAATTACAAAAAGAACTAGGGCAAGATCCCTTCAGAAATGAGAGCTGCAACTAGAAGTAAACTGGAGAAATACATAGACAATGTTATTTTCCAGGTGGTTCAGCTGCTGTACATTAAATTTCAGATCTAGGACAGATATATGGATGTAACATCATATCTAATACAGATATGGAAGCTACAAGACTTTAAGAACAAGATCCAATTGGAATTACATCAAAATACTACATATTAAGTTGTAGATCTGAATTACAATATATGGTGCTGTAGAAAACCCAGAAATTTTTGAAGATAAATTTTATTACAAAAATAGATCAGATATATAGAGACATGGATCAGCAATCCAATCCATGGATCACCAAGGGAAGGCAAGCCTAACACCAAGATATCTTCCTCCAAACTGATAGCAAACTGAAATAACAAAGCCCTCTCACAAAATAACGCAGTATGAAGCAGAAACTACGTAGAGGGTGAAGGAGACTGAGTACATGGAATGGAAAGTACAGATATGATATAAAATATAGATCAGCTAACTCCTTGGAGGCTGAAGAACACTCTCCTATAGATAAATCCTCTCAAAAACAACTAGATCTAAGCAGATCTACAATGCCACTTGCTACAAAGGTAGCAGCTGCAAAACCCCCAATCGGCCAGCGCTGCTCATGAAAGATAGAGCTTGGTCTCAAACCAGATAGTAGCCAACTTCAGCAAAGAACTCCTCCAATGAACCTCAAGGGAAGAGATGAAACTCCTAAACAGGAATTCCAATCACAATCCTCCACTAAACAACAGAGAATGGTATTTGTCTAAGCAAAAAAATACTTCAGAAATATAATTCATCAACAACCTCTTCATGTGTCTTCTCCTCCTTTTATAACATGAGATAGCCTTTGAAAACCCTAAACCACTTGGATGAGTTGGCTCTTTTCACATTAGAATCTCCCTTCTAGAACTACGCAGTCCCTCTTGGTGATGCATTGAACCTAGATAGCGCAGTTGATTTGGTCAAGGTGGACCCAATCTTTGGCTCAATCCTCTTTCACACCTACAAGTGATTATTTACATAGCCCAGATCTGTCTTTTTTCACATGGGCATTGATTTATTAGGAGTTTTACATGTCCTCCTTTATTCATTTATTCATAAAACATAAAATAAATCAAAATTCAATGTCTCCTCTTAGCTAAGGTTAAGTAGGGACATTACATCTATGGGTTTATGAAGACCATCGCCTCATCCATTGGGAAGATTTTTTCCTCTTTCATCCGCTGATGTTTCTATTTGAAGTTATGATCTCAATAATCTGAAAAACATGATTACTTCAAACTCATCTCTACCTACCCAGTCTATTTGGCCTAGCATTTTTTCTTCCTTGGGTGCACTTGAACTGGAATACCCTTGAAATTCTTTTATTTTGATAGCAAAACAAACTATCTAATTCCATCCTTATTACTTCTAAGAGTCCAGATTATGCTAGTGAACTCTTTTTATTCTCTACCTAGGCTAACTGACTGTCAAGATTAAGTTGTATGACAGGCTTCATTCTCTAAGCTATTGACATGAAATTGAAAACATGGCTTGAATCAGGATTAAGCAATCTGTTTCACCATGGGTTGTGGCATTAGGACAAGCTGCACACAAACATTATTTTTGTACAAACAAAACTTAGAAAACATGAGGGTTGTCATCTATAATTTGTTAGGCCTCTTAATATTTCTCTTTGGTTCAGATTTGAGCATGTGGAACCAGTATCTTTCATTCCTAATCTATCCTTTCTAACAAGTCTAGCTTGAATAATTTTGACAATTATTTTTTCACTAACTTATCAACACAAATTTAAAACATGTTCAACCATGATTAGGCTAGATGACTAAACAAGATCTTCTTTTGAACGAGTAGTGGCATTTAGGTTTGCACACTTTCAGTGTTACTATTTTTTGGGTATGGGGTTGTACCTCTTTTTCAAATCTGCCCTCTTTTTCCTTCTTTCTATGTTTTTGAGTTTTTTGTTTTTTATTTTGGATCAGAATTCTAATACTAAAAAACTAGAAAGATGCTCTCTTAGTATTGAGATTATTTGCACCTATCTACCCTAATCTAACTTGGAATTTTTTGTTGTTCTAGGTGATGTAATAGTGCCAGTGTAGCCAGTTGAGAAGTAACAAAAATAGGTAGACAATTTGACTACTTATCATAGGGAACCACAGTATACCTTGATTATGTGTCTTCAAAATCAAGGCTACCATAGGAAGTGACAACTTCTGATGTATTTGATTCTTGTAAAGAATCCATGCCTAGGAACTTGAGCCAATCAGGACCTCCATGTAATCTGCTACAAGATCAACAAAAAAATAATGTAAATTTTCTTCTCTTAGGCCTTTCATGACTGGTTGGTTATTTACATCCCAAACATTAGCTTTGAAAACCTCATCTTCAATCTGGTCCTTGAAATCACAATCCTCTTTTTCCAACAAGTCAAAGGGTAATACAATTTCTTCTTACTTAGGGGAAGGGAGACCTTCCAAAAATTCTTTAGGGTCTCGGAAATTGTATGACTGATCCTGTGAGTTTAAAATTTCAATGTCAGTTTCATATTTTTCAACCACTATCTCTAGAAAAAATTTCTTAACTTCAGGGTTAATTTTTCTTGACCTTAAAATGAGGAAGATAGCTTTTGGGAGATCATCATCAAGTTGAATCTTTGATAACTGATTTGAAATTTCATTATATAGAAGGTCTGCCACCAAATTTGACATTTTGTTCAATCAGTCCGAAAAAGGGTCACTGCATATTTATAACCAGTTGAGAGTCTTCTACCAGTGGAATCTCTAGGTCTATTGAGAGTTGTGGAGTCACCAGGTGGAATATTTCAACTTTGTTTTCCACCATCAGCAATATGAGGATTGATTTATTCATTTCCAGGGAAGTCTGTGGGAACTAGTGGGGTTAGTAGGCCTACTGGAGGCTTGTGGTGTTGCCAGGTGGATATTTTTTGTTGTTTTAAGGATGTATGTTTATGGTCCACCACCAATAACTAACAAAAAACCAATCTAGGGATGTTTTGGGGTTTTTTGAGTTCCTTTATGGAGCCCTAAGGTTTCTATGAGTGTCCTACATATGAGTCATCATTTTTCTAGGATGGTGAAACAACCAGATTCTACTCTTTCACATTTGGTTTCATCTTCTTGGCACAAGAAAAACAGTGTTTTAGAACACCAAAACAATCCTACAACTTATGAAACCCTAAATGACCTAGTGGGAGGCTCTTTGAACTTGTCTTTTGACTGAAGGTTTGCATTAGGGTCCTCAAGTGTGAAAAATGGAGTTTTTGATATTTTGATGTATTGAAGATCCAAAATCCAATGTATATGATTTATCTAAAGAGCCTACAGAGATAGTTTTGAGACCATCAATGCTTGAGGCATTTGCTGAATAGGGGGAAGAGTAGGCTAGCTGGTGATGATAGGTGGCAAGTGGAGGGGTAAGGCAAAGGCAAAATAGAGTGTTGTGGTTATAGGTGGCAAAACATAATGAAGGTGAGTGGCATGAGCCCATTATGGGTCTTCTGGGAGTGTTAGGCTGACCATGACATGATAGAGTAGTAAAATAGTGAAAAATTTATCCTAAGGACAATGAAGGCAGTGAGATTTCTAAAACTCACAATATTCATGATTTTTTTTTTTAGAAATATAGGATAAGCATTTAGTCATCTACCAAAAGAAAAAGCTACTGATCACTAACACAAACCACACTCATCAACCAGGTCAGGATTAACATAACTATAATTAGATCAAGGGTCTATCAAAATAGAAAAAAATTGATCACAAATCTTACCATCCATATCGATAATAGATACCTTGTGATATTCCTTCATGTTATTCAGCACTGCATAGATCCTGGGAATACTCTATTCAACATCTCCCATCATTTGTGCCTCTTGAGCATTGTAGATTTGTGGTATACCACCCTACTGCTATGGAAAATATCTCCTAATATGATCTCCTCCACAATTCCAACATCACACGGGCTCCCTATTTTCACTCTTATTCTACTCCTCAAACTGAATTCCCTATCCTCTTCCATATGTATTAAACTTCTTAGGTGGTGCAAAATTCTCTTTGTTACCTGTATCCTGAGGTATTTCTTGCTTCTTGTCCCATTTTCCTTTGTTCTTTGCATTACCTTTCCAGTCTGGCTTGGTCTAAGATATGCACTTTGATTGCTCATAAAAATTATTTAGCTTCCAAATGTCCTTCTCTAATGATCTAGGCTCATCAAACTCAATCATTTCTTTAAATGCTACCGGAAACCCACTGATGAATATTTTAATCTTAGCCTTCTCCTCCTTGAGGTAACACACATATCTCAACAACTCCATAAATCTACTAGTGTACTCGTCATCGGTCATAGATCCCATCTTTAGCTCATAACATTCTTTTGCCCCGTCATCTTAGTATCTCTCCAATATATACTTCTTCCTGAATAGTCTCTCAAACTCACTCCAAGTCAACAACTATTCATGAATATATCTAACTTTCTTTACATCTTCCCACCAAATATCTACTTTACCTTTAAGATTGAATGTAGTTATTCTAGCCTTCACGTTCTTCGAGTAATCATGTATCCAAAAGAACTTATTCATTCCAAGCAACCATGCTTCTACATCCTGTGATTTCTTCATCTCTCCATCAAATGTAGGTGGATTTTATTTCTTAAACTCATCTGGAATATATCCCCTGTCACTTGTCCTCTAGGGATAATAATGATGATGATCATAGTGTCTGTCAGAACCAAAACTAGAATAGTACATGTGTCTATCACCTCTCCTATCCAGAGTGTCCAAGAACCTACCATATTTTATCGTGTCATCTCTATCTGACCTTTGACCACCATGAGACTTACTTCCATATGCCCCATTATTCCCATCCTCCTATCCATATATGATCTGAAGTGGCCCTTATCTCTGCAATTATGACAAACTTTGAAGAATTATTGAATTAACCTCTGCTCGTTTCTCATGTTCATGTATGATTCTATCATTATCTACTTTGCAACTCCTTATTTCTTCCTTCAAACTTCTTAATGTGTTTGCTAATTCAGAAGAGTGCCCAACACCATGTTTCTCATCTGATTTAGAGGGATAATTTTTGTAGTCTTCCATCTCTCTAGTCATCTTGATCTATTTACTCTAAGGAATCTTATGTCAACTAAACCAAATCACAATAAAATAATGTACCTTAGCATAATTTGGGGAGTATATCTCATTTACAGTATCAAAAAATCAGTGTAATACATGTATAAACATAATCATAACAACATATAGACATATAACACATAGGTATATCAACACATAAGCATCATTTTAGCTAGATTCCAGCATCAATGCATGACCATATCAACTACACATACCATCACCTCATGCACAACAACAACCATATCAACATATACTTGACAACATGTAAGCACTAATCATGCACAGACCATTTATAACTAATCATATACTCATCATGACACATTGTTGGCTTGAGGGGTCTTGACCCAGGTTCAGAGGTTAAGGTTTTCCAAAAAACCCCTATACTACAGGCCCTTTCAGCAATGACCTACTTTCGCAGGCCAAGGTCTCACCCGAAGTAGTATGGGAGGGTGTTGGAACCAAGTTTCTGCACCCTGGGAGAGAGTAGGTAATGAAGAAAAATTGGTTTTGAAACAATCAGATTCACACAGAGTAAGTCTGTTCATAGGCTCTTAACAATATAATCAAGATATAACCATAACAAAGCTACTATGATCAACAGATATGAATCAATATGTTCGCATCCACGTGCGCATCAGTAGTTACTATCACAGAATGTTATAATTGCAACTAATTCATAGATCACAGATACATTCGCAGCTCAAATCAATAGCATATATGTATTTCAGTCACAAAAATGATCAGACTAGATAACACAAGATACTTCAAATATATTCCGCATTCATTAATATCAAAACCCAATTACAACCCAAAACCAGGCCACACACATAGCCAGCGAGGTCCACACATAGTAGGACTGAGGATATCCGTGCACACAACCAACAGGAGTCCTTACCCTAAACAACCCAAAACAGATCTCAACAATTCACACGTATCATCAGTCTTAATTCATGCCTACCTTTAGACTCAAACTATCCATCTATTTATATCAACATAGCCTATGCTATCATGTGGTCCGCAAACCATGGTTTGCAGAATCTAGGTCTACCCTTTGACCCATTACAATACATTTGGGGCTATGACCTACCCTAAAACCCCTACGTTAGACTAATTACTACAAAAATATACAAAATTCGCAGCTTAGAGAGCCCCATTCCAACAGGCCTCCAACACAATCTTGTGACTTTCCCTAAGTCACTGCAGCCGCGGGGTTTGCATCTTCGCCTGAAGCTACTTGTTCGCATCAACCAACGAGGGAAGCACTCCTTCACTCTATGCAACAGTGTTCTGGGAAATATCCACCAACCTCTGCGAAGTAGGACCTTCTGTCACAGCAGTGATGCTTTCCAAGGTTTGGTTCAGTTGCTTAATTGCGATGTTAACTTCCTAAGACAACTTGAGGGCTTCATCGACCCAAGGCTTGAGGTAGTCACTGAGGACCTTATTTTTGTGGCGGAGCTCTTTGATTTCATCTCGAAGTGCGTGGCTAGTATGCAGTTGTGTCAGGCATTGAGATGGAATCAAAGTTGACATAATAGCTTTGATTTGTTCAAACTCATCCTCCTTCGGGCGTAGCTCTAGAGTAAAATCACGCAGGAGAGGGTCGCGCTTTACTTTAGACCATAGTCGTTTCCAAAAATTCTGCACCTAGAGCAATCTGACCTATTGAAGCTCCCATGTTTGGCTAGATTGGCAAGACCAAATATGAGACAACATCAGAACCACTTTGGGGCCCTAGGATCTATCCCTCTTGGACCCGGAGAGGGATCTCTCCAATAAGACAAAGAATGATATATCTTTGAAGCTCAAAAAGAGATGTTAGGCTAGGTATGAAGTGCAAGGGGGGTTTAAAATGATTGGTTCAGTTATCGATTGGGTCATAAGATCATAGACTAAGAAGGTAATGGGAATAAAGGAGCAGAGGAGTATGACGTTCCGACAAAAGATGATGGATCAATGTTGTGCCATCCATTGGGCTATGGAGTCATGAAAGGAGATTACTTGCAACAACTAGCCAAGGCTTTCATAGGGCACGTCATCTATACTAAAGGATTTTCAAGATAGATGGTGTAATGGAACAATAAGGAAAGAAAGGTGAAAAACAAAGGGCGGCCTGAGTTCAGACCAGAGGTCATCTAACTCTAGATCTTCTTTGGCGTACCCACGAAGGAGAAACAATAAGAATTAAACACAGAATCGGACCTGAGATCAGAGAAGGGCTTTTAACCTTCAATGCTTCAGCACTAGCTCACGGGATCTTGAAAAGGTCAATCTGTTGAACAAGGACCCCAGTGGATAGGGCTTACACTAAATCCTCGGTATCCCAAATCCTCTATCTTGAACCCAAACCAGAACAACCAAGTAGCAAACTCTAAGTTCACACATCAGCTAGCAGTGAATAACAATTGCTACACTGGTTAAACCACGAGAGTCTACCCTCATATTTCACTATCAGCAGAAAACATTGAAGGTAGGGAGAGAAGAAACATAGGTTACCATGCGAGGGCAAATCCTATGCCAAATTTTTGATGCATACCAGAAGAAATGAACAGCATGAAAAAACGTCATAAAACAATGTAAAGAGAAAACATCACCCGTAGTAATAGACCAGGATCCTATGAAAAATTCTCAATTAATTGATGCAAAACCAGTTCACATACACTGAGCTCAATAGCTAATTACAGACTCAACTTTCTCCTCCCAGCCTACTACGTTTCAGACTACTCTGCTACTCTTTCACAAAATTGTTTCTAACAGTCAAAATGAATCCCCATAACTACAATAGCGATAACGCAATCCAACCCTTTACAATGTGTTCTCTGGGATTCTTTATAGGAAAAAATGGATAGTAGGAGTAGGTGATATACATTAAATAGATTTATTAAGACAGAGTGGAGGGGGCGCCTCATGCCACTCCACTTAATAGCTTTGCGCTATACTTGGTGGTATGGTCTGGAGTCTTTGTCAGGTCAGATTTGACCTCTGATGTTTCTTTGAAGTTCTCTTCTGGCTGTAAAGCTTCTCTTTTTTGTTTTCTGAAGCAAGTAAGGTGACTGAAGGTCTTTTCAGCTTCCATACCTCCATTATATTTTCCCTAACAGTTTTTGGAAGCTTTTTGTCAGTGAGATGGCCTTTGAGAGCTTGGGGAGGCATGGAGACTTCTGTCGGAGGGCATACTATTCTGAGAAAATGTCCTATTGATGCTGAGAGCAGATATGGCTCGTTTCTTGTGCTCGTTAAATCTTTAGGTTGCACCTTAATCCTTTGATCATGGGATTAGGTGTTGAATATTAAATTAAATATCTTTAATCCGCTTAATCCGTCTCTGTTGTTTTACCGACCCACTACTATAATGGCCTCTCTATGTTTCCGATTCACGGTGACTGTGATAGAGTGAATTCACCACTCTGCATACCCTGCACAGTAAAATAAACCAATTATAAAATCCAGGGGTGGCAGAAGAGATGTTGTGGAGGCCTGGAAAAATGGTGGCACAACTGTGGAGACAGTGGTTGAAGGGAAGACAGGTGAAATAATGTAGTGAACAGGAGGTTTGGTGGAGGAAAACATTCAGACCGTCCGATCAGGTCTAGAGGCGATGATCGATGAAGGAGATCTGATAGGAGGGGAGTGATAGGGGAACCCAAATCCGATGGGCGATGGAGCGATTAGCCTTGGACAGTCGGATCTATGAGAGATCAATGGCTGCGATTGAATCAGAGGAACCCAATTGGGGAACATATGGCGGAATGAGGGCGGATCCTGGTCGTTGGTTCTTGTGGATTCAACAGCTAGGATCATGTCGGAGAATCGCAATTGGGAGGGACGAAGGATGGCATAGTTTAAGACTTGTGATTGCGATCAGATCGATGATGCAAGGGCCATCAGATTTAAAGGTGAATCGATGGTGGGCATGCAATCGGAGGGATGACGAAAGGGGGATGCGGGAGCGATGGGACTTGCGACGATTGTTGGATTTATTTCAATTGACGGCAGAAAACAACTCAAAGCCGATAGAATAAAACACCATTGCATCAGAACTTCGGTCTTTATAATGGAAAGAATGTCCCACTCTGATTCTCCAATGCGATTGGTGCTTTGGACTAGCGCTTGGTCTTAGCACCTAGGCTTATGGTGGAGAAGTGGTTAAGGGACTAGCTGAAAGGGGCTAAGCCTACCATAGGGTAAAATGTGGGTATCTAGCCAAAAAGAGGGTTTTAGGTCTAAAAAAGGGAGAACGGTAGATAGAATAAGGGGATATCAAACCAAAAAAAGGATATTTGAAAGTTTTTAAAGGGGAATTAGCCTAGGAGGGAAAGGTGATGAAAACAGAGGTTTAATAGGGCTAAGATGAAAGGAGAAATGGAGGCCTTAGGGCATCTTCTTCACAACAGAGAAGGCTTTAAAACTAGAAACAACAGTGAGGATTAATCAAATGGCAAGGGCACAAGAGACTTCAAGGATGATGTGTTTTCAGAGGAGATGCATTCCTTGAAGGCTCAAGAGCATTTTAGCCCCCTGTTTGCTTGTCAAAAAATTCATAGGGGGCTAACAGTGGCTCCACATGGGGATGGCTTCTTCTTGAAGGAGTCAAGAATTCAGAGGATGATCTTTGGTGTAGGCTAGATGTCTGATGCTTGAACAACCCTTTTTCTTTGGTTTCAGCTGCCACAAACCATGAAGACACATATCAGTAGCAACATCACTCAAACAGCTACCTACCCAGAATAAATCCTAACATTTTTCTTCTAGGAGCATTTGGACTTGTAGACCCTTACATCAGCAATCTCTTATAAACAGGAGAAATAAATCTACTCTACTTATACCCTTATTACTCCATGAGACCATATTAAACTATTGGCCTCACATTTTCTCTACCTAGACTAATTTCTGCTAGGATTAAACTGTCTAGAAGACCTCTTCTCTACATTCTAAGACAGAAATTGAAAATAGTCAAACCATGTTTGGACTGTCTGACTTGCTGTGAACCATGGCATAATAGAAAAAATTGCTCATGGACTGAAAACCTTACGAAAATTAAAATAACTGACTAAATGCTCTTGGACTGAGCTTTATGGAGATTTTTCCTACCTACCCTACTCTAATTGGAATATTTGCAAGTCTAGCTTACAAACATTGTCTTCCAATGCAACCAGTCCATCAAGTGATTCCATGGCTAGTCTTTTCTGCTCAGCTCCTTGAGCAGGATGGATAGGCAGGGTTGCTCCCACTCTTCCTATTCTTCAAAAGCAGCTTCAAAAAATCTTCTTTATGTTTGCAACATGCTACACACAAAGACCTTTGATCCTTCTTCAAATGTTTTCAGGAAATGAACATAAGGATCATGAAATGATACCTGGTTATGAATATTTGGTGGGCAGGCTTCAACCAAGGTCTCTTCTTCTTCCACTGCATTGAGAAAAAGACTCTCTTGGAGTAGAGTGTCTCCTTCATCTTCTGAACTGGAGGACACATCATATTTTGCAGCTGTGTCCTCTTTTCTCTCCCTGTCATTTTCTGAAATGAGAGGATGCTGACTTCCAGTCTCATGGAAACTATCACTGATGTTCTGAGGAAAAGCAGAATGAAGATTCAAAGAATCTTCTTCTGCTACTGAACTCTCATAGCTTTCTCCATCATTGTCATAAACAGGATGACTGGACCATGTCAACCATTCTGGATGCTCAGCAACCCTTTCTACGTTCATCTCCACGGAGGATTTTTCTGGATCTTCCTGATCAAACTCCACAAACGAATGAGCAAGAGTATCAGTTCTATAGAAGATTTTAGAGGTGGACTACATTCTTAATATTCGGTCCATCTCTTCTTCTTTTATCAGAGAGATTTCTCTTTCAATATAGATAGAAGAACAACAGCCCTCTGTTTCTTGTCCTAGCTGATCTGGAGGCTGGGTACCTCTTTGAGCCTCTTTTGCAGAATCTTCATCTGTGCTAGCAGGGAAATGATCAGGGTGCCACTCTTCTAGTGGAATCTAATATGGATTACCAGTCAGAGGGGGGGCCTCCATGTGCACTGGTTCTTCCTCTACCTCAGATTATGCATCTTTCGTGAGGTCATTTGTTCCCTCAATGCAGCACCCCCTGCTAGCTTCTGCCCTTAAGCTTTTATTTTCTCTAATCATCATGGTACAAGACATGGGTAAGCAATCAGGCGGCTCCTGATCACTTTCTTCCTCATCTTCTATAGACCCTTGAGCCTCATATATGTCTTTCTCCTCATCTGGGTCTGGAATTTTTTCTTTCTCCGAAAGAAGCATGGGTTGCTCTAAACAATTATTTACATTTAAATTAGCCATATGTATTTTTAGCACTTTACCAAACATGATCAAAATTCCATTTAATTGATCTTCCAAAGCATAAAGGTTTGTGTCTCTGTCCATGTCTGGATCCATGTTCACTGCAAAGAAGGTCACTACAACTTCTCAACTAGTTAAGAGTTCTCCACTAGTGGATTCATTAGGTCTTTTTGGATTATAGGGGGTGTGGAGTCGCCAGGTGGATGAATTTAGACATTAGAAACAGACTGTTGTCCACCATCAGCATTGAAACCAATCTAAAGGCATTGGTTTGAGCAGACCAATGTTAGTGGTTAAGGACTCTTAAATTTTTTCCCGGTGGAATCACCATTATGTTGGAGCTCCCATGTTTAGCCAGATTGGCAAGACCAAAGATGACACAACATCAGAACCACTTTGGGGCCCTAGGATCTAGCCCTCCTGGACCCGGAGAGGGATCTCTCCAATAAGACAAAGAATGATATATATTTGAAGCTCAAAAAGAGATGTTAGGCTAGGTATGAAGTGCAAGGGGGGTTTAAAATGATTGGTTCGGTTATCGATTGGGTCATAAGATCATAGACTAAGAAGGTAATGGGAATAAAGGAGTAGAGGAGTGTGACGTTCCGGCAAAAGAGGATGGATCAATGCTGTGCCATCCATTGGGATATGGAGTCATGAAAGGAGATTACTTGCAACAACCAGCCAAGGCTTTCATAGGGCTCGTCATCTATACTAAAGGATTTTCGAGATAGATGGTGTAATGGAACAATAAGGAAAGAAAGGCGAAAAAAAAAGGGCGGCCTAAGTTCAAACTAGAGGTCATCTAACTCCAGATCTGCTTTGGCGTACCCATGAAGGAGAAACAATAAGAATTAAACACAGAACCGGACCTGAGATCAGAGAAGGGCTTTTAACCTTCAATGCTTCAGCACCAGCTCACGGGATCTTGAAAAGGTCAATATGTCGAACAAGGACCCCAGTAGATAGGGCTTACACTAAATCCCCGATATCCCAAATCCTCTATCTTGAACCCAAACTAGAACAACCAAGTAGCAAACTTTGAGTTCACACATCAGCTAGCAGTGAATAACAACTGCTATACTGGTTAAACCATAAGAGTCTGCCCTCATATTTCACTATCAACAGAAAACATTGAAGGTAGGGAGAGCAGAAACATAGGGTACCATGCGAGGGCAAATCCTATGCCATATTTTTGATGCATGCTAGAAGAAATGAACAGCATGAAAAAATTTCATAAAACAATGTAAAGTGAAAAAATCACTCGTAGTAATAGACCAGGATCCTGTGAAAATTCTCGATTAATTGATGCAAAACCAGTTCACATACACTGAGCTCAATAGCTGATTACAGACTCAAATTTCTCCTCCCAGCCTACTACGTTACAGACTACTCTGCTACTCTTTCACAAAATTGTTTCTAACAGTCAAAATGAATCCCCATAAATACAACAGCAATAACGCAATCCAACCCTTTACAATGTGTTCTCTCGGATTTTTTATAGGAAAAAATGGATAGCAGGAGTAGGTGATATACATTAAATAGATTTATTAAGACAGAGTAGAGGGGGCGTCTCATACCACTCCGCTTAATAGCTCTATGTTGTACTTGGTGTCTGCTCTGGAGTCTTTGTCAGGGTGGATTTGACCTCGATGTTTCTTTGAAGTTCTCTTCTAGCTGTAAAGCTTCTCTGTTTTGTTTTCTGAAGGAAGTAAGGTTACTGAAGGTCTTTTGGGCTTCCATACCTCCATTATATTTTCCCTAACAGTTTTTGGAAGCTTTCTGTCAGTGAGATGGCCTTTGGGAGCTCGGGGAGGCATGGAGACTTCTGTCAGAGGGCGTACTATTCTGAGAAAATGTCCTGCTGATGCTGAGAGAAGATATGGCTCATTTCTTGTGCTCTTTAAATCTTCAAGTTTCACCTTAATCCTTTGATCACGGGATTAGGTGTTGAGTATTCAATTAACTATCTTTAATCCGCTTAATCTGTCTCTGTTGTTTTACCGAGCCACTGCTGTAATGGCCTCTCTGTGTTTTCGATTCACAGTGACTGCGATAGAGTGAATTAACCACTCTACATACCTTGCACAGTAAAATAAACCAATTATAAAATCCAAGGGTGGCGGAAGAGATGTTGTGGAGGCCTGGAAAAATGGTGGCACAACTGTGGAGATAATGGCTGTGGGGAAGACAGGTGAAATAATGTAGTGAATAGGAGGTTTGGTGGAGGAAAACATGCAGACCGTTCAATCAGGTCTGGAGGCGATGATCGACAGGGGAGATCTGATAGGAGGGGAGCGATAGGGGGACCCAAATTCGATGGGTGATGGAGTGATTAGCCTTGGACCATCGAATCTATGAGAGATCAACGGTTGAGATTGAATCGGAGGAACCCAATTGGGGAACATATGGCGGAATGAGGGAGGATCTTGGCTGTTGGTTCTTGTGGATTCAAGGGCCAGGATCGTGTCGGAGAATCGCAATTGGGAGGGATGGAGGATGGCATAGTTTAAGACTTGCGATTGCGATCAAATCGATGATGCAAGGGCTGTCAGATTTAAAGGTGAATCGACAGTGGGCATGCAATCAGAGGGATGACGAAAGGGAGATGCAGGAGTGATGGGACTTGCGACGACTGTCAGATTTATTTCAATCGATGGTGGAAAACAAATCAAAGCCAACAAAATAAAACACCATTTCTTCGGAACTTCGGTCTTTATAATGGAAAGCATGTCCCGCTCCGATTCTCCGATGCGATTGGTGCTTTGGACTAGTGCTTGGTCTTAGCGCCTGGGCTTATGGTGGGGAAGTGGTTAAGGGACTAGCTGAAAGGGGCTAAGCCTACCATAGGGTAAAATGTGGGTTTCTAGCCAAAAAGATGGTTTTAGGGCTAAAAGAGGGAGAACGGTAGATAGAATAAGGGGATATCAAACCAAACAAAGGATATTTGAAAGGTTTTAAAGGGGAATTAGAAGGGGGGAAAGGTGATGAAAACAGAGGTTTAATAGGGCTAAGATGAAAGGAGAAATGGAGGCCTTAGGGCATCTTCTTCACAACAGAGAAGGCTTTAAAACTGGAAACAACAGTGAGGATTAATCAAACGGCAAGGGCATAGGAGACTTCAAGGATGATGTGTTTTCGGAGGAGATGCATTCCTTGAAGGCTCAAGAGAATTTTAGCCCCTTGTTTGCTTGTCAAAAGATTCATAGGGGGCTAACATGACCCGTAATGATTTTGGTGGCCTATGTGACCAGTACAACATGCTGGGCTCTTACCTAAGGTGGAGTTTCTAGCTGCAATTTGGCCTGCAAGGCAGCAATCTGCTACTCCATCTTCATCTTGACAGCCTGAATTTTGGTCCTTGAAGCCCTTAGTGCTATAACAAGCCCCTCAATCTTGGCCTGGGGGTTGGTAGAAGCTAGGATATCTTTAATTACATCTACGCAGAGCCTACTGATTAGGTGTTCCAAATATGTCTGCTGCACAGTGGCGAGGGTGCATTCAACCTGTGCCTGGGACACCTTGGTGGTTTTCTCCACAATCGTCTGCTCAGCTATACTGAGTTGCTGGTGCACTCAGCAGTATTTGTGTTGAATCTCCTCGAAAAGGGATGCATGGAGGACTTGTAGTGGTTCATGTGGCATTCATGCTAGATCCAATTTTACCTCTGTGCAGGCCTGGACTTGCATTTCTAAGTCAAGTGGGCTCAGGATAAGGGATGCACCTGGAAGAGAGCAGAGGTGGCTTTCTGTTGTGATGATCAATTCGCTGCTTATCATTGGGGGCGACCTTGTATTAATCATGCTTGTTTACAGGGTGTTAGTCTTGAGCTTCAGATCTCGGAGCTTAGACTGAAGTGTAGCGATCGTGGCCTTCTGCTGCTCTTCCAAAGCCATCCATTTATCTTCTGAGGCGAGGGTGACTGTGTCTGCGATCTGCTCCGGGTCCTCCTCCATCAGAGTAACTACTATGTCCCGACCTATCCTTGTAGCTTGTTGTTTCTCTCTTTGGCCTTTAATAGGATCACCAGTCCATTTTGTACCATGCAGGGAGTCGATACCCTGTGCATCGAGGCCTCCGTGTCCAAATCCTACTGTGAATCCTACTGCGACTCCGGCTCCACACCCTTCTCGGCATCCTTACCACTTCCTTCTGGATTTTTGGTGGTATCAAGCGGGTTGGTTTTCAGGATGGTGCTTGTACCTGCAGAGTCAGGTGCCATTGATCGAAAGCCCAACTTCCAGTGTGATGACCAAGTGGCAATGAGACAATCAATTTCCTCACCGGCTACCATGTAGGGCAGTGATACCCAAGCGGGATCCTTGCGGCCCAGAATCTGCACATTGTGCTTCGTGACCTGGAATGCTGCATCGTGACTTGTCGTAGATTGTTGGTAACAAGCGTGACTAGTAGTGGATACTGCCACGAACCCGCTCTAAAATAGGACCTAGAAGACTTGATTATCCTCAATACGATGTGCATCCTTTGAGTCCCATAAATTTACGTATCACGCCCCCTCGCACATATCTGACTCAAGCTCAAGGAGGACCAAGTCGTCAAGGGCTTCCCATGTGACCAACGCGATGAGGAGCAGTAGCCAGGAGTAGCAAAATGACTTCCCATGATCCTGGGCCTTGCACACATTCTCCAAAAATTTGTGGCACAAGAACTGGGACCAGTTGTAGTAGAGCCCCTTTTCGCAGTGGCCAGCAAACTGAATTACATATGCAGGGATGGTTGAAACCAGGCATTTGCACATCATTTTCCATGCCAGCAATAAGGTACCCATGCACGCACCATGGTCGCTGATGGTGCTAATCATGAACCCTCTAGTGTTCTCCTCAACATGGTAGTCCTCGCGCACCTTATCAGCAATCTGTTGCTCATACTTTTTTCCGACACGCTCCGTAGTGTCCGGCCCCTCTATGGGGAGACCAGTGTTACGGTGAATAAGTGCAGCATCAATGGGGATGTAATCCTGGATCCATAAGCTGTCGTCATGGAACAAGGCAAGCAGCTAGCACAAAAGTTGGTCAGTGACATTGTAGTGGCCAAAGTGAGGCATTGGGAGCAGGTTTAGTAGCCTGAAGCTAGCCAACCCACTTTCCCATGGCATGGCGACTACCTTCAGAATGTCATCCTCCAATACCCTTTCGAGATATAGTTTAGGTGCCAATTCTGGGAAGGCCTCCAAGCTGGCCAGGTTGTGGTCATCGAATTTTACCGAGTGGAATTTTCCAAAGGATTCTCCAAATATGGGGACCTCACCCAGAATCAGTCGAATTTGCAGATGGGTATGTAGGCCATCGATATTCTTAGGTGTGCCTGTCAAGGGCTTGCGAGGCTAGACATAGGGCGGTAGCCAATTGATCGGTTCAGCGATCCAGGCCTCTTCCTCAGTAGACAGAGGTCTCTTCAATGGGTTAAGTGAACATGCCTGGGGCACCAGTCAGAGGGATTTCACATTCCAAGGGGAGGTGCTGGGCTTCCCTCCAGTCCATTTCACAACTTTCCCCTGCCCTTGTTCCTGGCCTTTGCCCTTACTCTTCTTTTTCTCCACCTACTTCCCCTTCCTTGATGTGGACACAACCTCCTCCACTTTAGGGGTGACTTCAAGTACTTCATCAGACTCTTTCTCTGTCGAGGCCACAGTCTGTGATGATTTAGCGGGATTGGATGTTGTCATTCTCGCTTGAAAGATAAATTTGGGATTACTACTATCAAAGGGGGTAGCGTGCCCAAACATAAACAGAGTACATTTCTTACTGAATTTTACAAAGCACAAAATTTCCAGGATGCATAGAACCCACTTCTGAGCTACCCTCCTGCTTGGCTTCGAATAGTGACCAATGGTTGGGTGAAGTTTATCTGAAACTTACCATCAAGAAAATGGTAAAAAATATTCAGAAATCACCTCATTAATTGTCATCCGCCCACTCCTTTCAACGGTAAAAGTTGTTTTTTACCTAGTTTTACTGTTCCAGTGGCTATTTTCGCACCTCCTACACTCCCAGCACATCCCTGCACTTCCAGCGAGCCTCCTGCACTCCCAATGCACCTCTCCGGGCCTCCAGACCTGTGATCATGTAATATTCCCAAATTTTCACATGATATTTGGAATATTAGAGAAAGTAAATAAAAGGGTGGAGGGACCCATAATCCTCAAAGATGAATAAAATCCACTTTTGATGTGTGTATGTGGATATTTCAGATATAGATCTACATAATGGATTAGTAGAGAAATCACTTAATCTGAAAGGAGTGGAGATCATGTCTCATTAAAGAGATAGATCATGGAGGTTGATACAGTCAACTAAGATCATGAAAAGAATCAAATGTAAGATCATTAAGCATTCATGATGATATGATGGAGGAGTGGTGCATTTGATGCACACATGATGGAGATGGTGATCATTACATTCACATATGATGGAGGTCATGAAGAGACAGCTCTGTCAACATGGAGACCTATGTCCAGATGTACAACGCAATTATGAGGAGTTCCAAGGCATGAGAAGGCTCATAATCTATATAAATAAGATGAAGGCACAATAGAAGGCATGTTGAAGACTATTATTGATGTATGATCTATTTAGATCTGGAATTGTCATGTGACATTCCATGCTTTCTTTGGTTTTTTGGCTAAGATTGCAAGTGTTGTTTAGCATTGGGTGTTTATGGTCGGGAATCCCGCCTCTTTCATTGAGTAGCTCTTGAAAGAGTATTGTACTTCATTCATCATCAGGCATTTGTGCCATATTGTTCCTACTTTCTGCAGAACATCCATATTCAGAAATTGTACATTTATAAAGATCAGTTTGAGAGGAGGAGGTTGTCCTTAAATATTTCAGTTGAGGAACTGATGAAGGTTTCATCCTATCACCTTGAGCTTCAAGATCAGCCTTCTAGTGCTTCAAATTTATATCAGGCATCAGGCCATCTATTATTCATCTCCCAGCAGTAGCAATCCCTTTAGGAATTGCACAGTCCATTCTTATAGATCCAAGGGAGAAGGGAATTTGCTAGCATTTCAGCTGGTAATCTAGTGGAGGAAAATTACTTCACATTGTATACATTATTTCCATCATTTTTTAGTTATATTGCATATCTTAGCAGTAGGCTAGAGAGCCTCCTACCTTTACAGCGCAGTTTTCATGAGAAGTTGTGTAGCAGCAGCTGCAATGTTCTTTGAAGGATTGAGGAGCTAGATCTTGAGCTTCTAGCTTGAGGATATAGTGAAGGGATCATCCCTTCAAGCTTATATCTGATCTTGTGACATATTTCATCCATATATTTGTCAGATCTAGCTTCATATCTGCATAACCCAGCAGTCAAAGGATCAAACTCTAGGAGGATGATTTTCCAAATTTGTAGATTTGGAAAATCCTTTTCTGGGTTATCTTGGGTATCCATCATACAACCAAGATCTAGAATCTTGGCATCATGAGAGCTCCAGATTTATGTAGATCTGCATTTTAATTTTCAACCTATAGTCATATATTCATTATTTGCTAAAGGGACAGTGTAGTATTTTCTTCCAGTAGCTCTCCAACTACGCAGTGCTTGCTTTGGCATCTTTCCAGGGTCATTCTAGGCCATCTCTTTGGCTATATTACCTCATATTTTGTACACTATTGTAACTAAATCTTCTCCACATAAGAAAATGGCTCAGCTATTCTATCTCTATCTATGTTGATCATAAACCTACATGTACATTTTCTATGTTACAAATATTATGTTTGTATATCAATGCATTATTCCATTTTGGGATATTAAAGTGGTATCAGAGCATGATCTTTGGCTCAACTTGTGGAAACTTCATATTTTGCATCAAATGAAGAAGCAGATAGATGAGATCTATCATGAAGGAGGATTATAGTCTCACCACTCCTTTCTTTAGATCCAAGCAAGATCTCTCCAAGGAGGTCAAAAAAATGAAGAAGGAAAGGCAAAAAGAAGATCCAAGAAGAATATTTGATAAGGAAGGTCCAAGCACTTCCTATCAGCAGAGAGGAAGATCAAAGAATCATAGATCTCCTCATAGATCTACTATGCCCACTTTCTTTAAAGAATGTGAGAGGTATTGAAATGAAGAAAGAAAATAACCTGAGACTCATTAGACTCTCAGTATATATCTTGAAGAGTACAAAGAACAGTATAAAGCTTTCAAAGAAAGTCTAAATGTTGGGGCCC